>CAUYRH010156038.1:0-37047 GCA_963574655.1 Perodicticus potto | reverse complement strand
TTCACAAATTGTGGCCCAACTATGCGCCAGGCACTGCCTTATATGTAGCAGGGTGGGGAGTCCAAAGGTGAGAAAAACACAACACAGTCCCTGCCCTCAAGCTTCCAAGCTGACAACCTAAAGGGAGTAAGACAAGGATCTAAATGACCTTTACACAATCAGAATTTTCAGACCATATCCTCCAGGGCCCAGGAGGGGGATTTAGAGAAAATGGGGGAGTCTTCACCTAGAAAGATTATGCTGCAGCCTAGAGGGGCCAGCATGCTGGCAGTGAGAAGGGGCCGTGTGAGCAGAGGTGTGAGGGTAGGACAGGATGAGAACATTGGAGGAACACAGGCCTGGGGAGCATTTATAGAGCACAACAGAGAAATCAGAGTGAGAGGAGGCTAAGCAAGACAGATGGCCAAGGCCCAGTGATGGTGAGCTTTGGAATTAGTGGAAAATGGGGAGTCATAGAGGGATAATGAGGGAGGGAGCCACCATATAGCACAGGAAAATAGTAAAAGGGCTGTGAGACCCAGCTCTTTCCCTTGAGAGCCTCCTCTGGGTGTAAGCCACACGTACTGTTTTACTTTGTCCTAGATGGATATTATTCCCAGTTTACAAATGGGGAAACTGAGGCTCAGAAATGTTCAGCTGCTTGCCCAAGGTTGCAGAGCAGTAAATTGGGACCACTTTATGACTGTAATCAGTAGAAGCTCTACTCTTTGTTTTCCTGTGATCCCAAGACAGACCCAAAGTTGACTCTGAGAGCAGAATTAAGACAGCAATGTAGGCCAGTCCCAACCCAGGCTCCATTGAGTCTCCCCATATCCCCTAGAGGTAAAGGTTACCACGTTCTCCATTATCACAAGAAGATGAATTGACTTACTAAAGGCCACACACATTAAAGGTGGAAAGTCCAGCCCTTCTTTGAGACAGAGTCTCACTTTGTCGTCCTTAGTAGAGGGATGCGGCGGCATAGCTCACAGTAACCTCAAACTTTTGGGCTCAAGTGATTCTCCTGCCTCAGCCTCCCAAGTAGCTGGGACTACAGGTGCCCGCCACAATGCCCGGCTATTTGTAGAGATGAAGTCTCACTCTGGCTCAGGCTAGTCTTGAACCTGTAAGCTTAGGCAATCCACCTGCCTCGGCCTCCCAGAGTGCTAGGACTACAGGCATGAGCCACCGCGCCAGGCCCTTTTAGGAAGTCCAAAGTTCTGGACCCTTCCCACCACTCCATACTGCCTCTGAGTTTATTTCTAAGCACGACTAGAATTGGGAACAGTATAGGTCAGAAAGATCTAATTCTCTTTCCTGAGTCAACATCCACTGATTCATCCCACTTTGCACGTTTCTGTTAGGCAGGCCCACAGCACAGCTCCTCATCCCTTCTGCAGTGGTAAAGGTCAGATTATGCCAGCCCTCTCTCTGGCTCCATTCTCCAGCTAGAAGCAATATCTCCATGGCCTGCATGGGGAGCCTGTCTCTGGGCAGGTGATCCAAAGACCCAAGCCATTGTGTATTAGTTGGTGTCAAGGAGGAACTTTTCCTTAGCTGGGCCTCTGTCCCACCTACATCTACTGGCATCTCTCATAACCCGATGGCTTGTGGTGACCTTCTCCTGGGCTCTGATGCCAGGCCCTGAAATGCACAGTGGCATAATGATATAAGCATAAGAACAGTTCTGCTGGGAAGGAAAAACCACAACATTTAGTGAATCACAATGAGAAGGGGTAGAGTAGGGCCTGGGTTCCTTAAACACACCACCTCTCACCTGGGCCTCAAACCCTCCACAGATAGGCCATTGTAGACCCATTCTACAGATGGTGGGCTGGGCGGCTCCATAGAAGAAGAGACTCACCTAGGATCATCCAGTAGCAAAATGACAGCAAGGGGTTCAAGCCTACACTTTATGCCATTTCCAGCCTTTGATAAGAGGGAAAACTTCAGGCCCAGCCTGTGCCACTACCGTGGTGGTATTTTCATAAAAGAGTTTTATTTTTGAAAAATGTGGGTAGGGGAAGTAATGAATGTTCTAGGTAAAAAATAAAATAAAAATGGGGACAAATCAAGTTGGTATGCAGTCAAAAGTCATCAGCTGTAACATTCTATGATTCAACACAAAAACTATGTAGAGTTCTTCAGCTGAATAAGTAGTATAAACAAACAAAGAATTTTTCTTCTCTCTATACAGGGAGGGTGTTGTTCTTATCTGAGAATCTCTTTGCTGTCCTCGACCAATGTTCACAAGAAGGTAGAAAACGCCCTTAAAAAAAAAAAGCCACCACCAACAAACCACCACTTAGTGCCCTCAACTCTTCTAGAAGAATCCAGGCAGAAAGTTTACGCATGTGAAAACACAGAAGCTAAGCAAGGCAAATGCAGAAGTTGTCTTTGGTGATATAACCCACAGAGCAACTGCCACCCGGTGGCCAGTGAAATCCCCTCCCCCTGACAGGGGAAGAAACCGCAGAATGTTCCTGACTCTGCACCCCAGCCAGTCGGCAGGGTGGCGCAATGTTTATGCTTGTGTACCTAAGCACCTCGTGTCCCTGCAGCAGGCTCCGCTGCCCAGGCTTCCTCTGTAGGGCTGAGGGCACGAATAACGTGGGGAGTCTTCCGGGGCTTTGGAGTCCAGGTCCTGGAAATCAACCAAAAGCCCCGAGAAATGGGATTTTGAGTTCAGGCTGTATAGACCCAACGAACTGGGGGGTAGGGAGGTGGGGGCTTATGTTCCGCATTGGAGCTACCCCGTTCCCGCCTAGAATGCGTTCAATCCATATACTCTGTGTGTGTGTGTGTATATATATAATTTTTTTTTTTTTAACAGAGCCTTGCCCCAAGCTAGCGTGCCCTGGCCTCAGCCCAGCTGACAGCAATCTCCGACTTATGGGCACAAGCCGTCCTCCTGCTTCAGCTTCCCCAGTAGGTGAGACTACAGGCGCCCACCACAATGACCAGCTAAGTTTTATGTTTTTAGTAGAGAGGAGGTCTCACTCTTGCTCAAGCTAGTCTTGAACTCCTGAGCTCAAGCGATCGTCTCGACCTGGCCTCTCTGGGTGCCAGGATTACAGGCGTGAGCCACCACGCCCGGCTAATATACCGTATTTTTATAAAATAAAGGAATGGATAAACTACATTTTGAGCCAACGTGACAAAGCAGTGTCTGGCGGCTCCTGAGGGGGCGCTGTTGAGCCGCGCTGCAGGTCGCTCCCCCCAACAACCGCCGAACCCTGGAATCTACCGGATCTTGAGACCCCCTACCCCACACTGGGATTACAGTCCGCGACCTATCTTCCTTGACTTAAAGTCGTCCAGGGACCACCTGGCTAGGAATAACACTTTTTTCTGGTTGGAGGTTTGCTTAAAGGCGTTTTTCACGGAAGACATACATTTTTTAAAGTAACATGAGAGAAAATGTGGGAAAGAGGCAAACATTTCCCTGAACCTCTTCGCCCCAATTCGCTCGGGTCGTTCTTGGTAGAAATGACATACGGACCGAGTTCATTTTTCTGTAACCCTCATCTTTACCGCCCCCAGTCCCCACTCGGGCACTGTGACACTGAACAAATTAGTAGCTTCTCCTTAGGAACCTCGTTTCCTTCCCTGCTAATAACGAGGAAATGAGAGAAGGGAACATGTGTATGCAAAAGCGCAGGAAGTCCCTCTCTGCTCGAAAACTGTGGCAAGGGTAGCGGGTAGAGTGGAGACAGGGGGTCTCAGGGAGGGGAAGGGGAAGGAGCGGCCAGGGGGAGGCAGGCGGCCTGTTGCCCGCTCTCCCTGCCGCTTGCATCTCAGAGGTCAGCCCTCGGCTGGCAGCCTGGACTCGCAGAACAGCGCTGGCCCGGTCCCCAGGGACGCGCCAGGCGCAGAACGGACAGTAGGGTGGGGGCCGGCGGCGAGCCAGCGCGCTTAGAGCCGACCCTGCTCCGAGGCCGATGACGTCTTCGCCTCTGGCTCCGGCTGCGCCCGGTCAGGCAGGGCGGGTGACGTCACCGTTCTACCACGTGACCGCCATTCAAACAAACAAACCCCCTCCCCCCGCGCGCCAGCCCCGCCCCGCCCCCAGAGAGGCTACATATAAACCGCTCTTCCCCGAGCAGATTTCACTGCGAAGGACTACTGGGCTGTAAGTTTGATACCGGGTTGAGGGGCAGTCGAGGGGACGGCTGAGAAGCCTAGGAGGCTGAAGACCCGCGGGACCCCTCACCTCGTTCAGTCCAAAGGCGGTTTTTGGTTCGGCGTAAAGAGAGGCAGGGTCGGGCTTTTCCTCGAAAGCCGCCGCCCTGCACTTGGCTTCCAAGGACAGACAAAGCACAGAAGAACGTGCACGCTGGGGGCACTGAGGCCGGCCATGGTCATGGAAGTGGGCATCCTGGACGCCGGAGGCCTGCGGACGCTGCTGGGGGAGCGCGCGGCGCAGTGCCTGCTGCTGGACTGCCGCTCCTTCTTCGCGTTCAACGCCGGCCACATCGCCGGCTCTGTCAACGTGCGCTTCAGCACCATCGTGCGGCGCCGGGCCAAGGGCGCCATGGGCCTGGAACACATCGTGCCCAACGCCGAGCTGCGCGGCCGCCTGCTGGCCGGCGCCTACCATGCCGTAGTGCTGCTGGACGAGCGCAGCGCCGCCCTGGACGGCGCCAAGCGCGATGGCACCCTGGCCCTGGCCGCCGGCGCGCTCTGCCGCGAGGCGCGAGCCGCGCAAGTCTTCTTCCTCAAAGGTACGCCTTCGGGGAAGCTCAGGACCGCGCGTACACCCTTCCGTCGAAACCTTGCCAGGGCCCTTGGCCCTCAACTCCTGGGACTCTGCCCCACCTGCAGCGCATGGGCGCTGGAGTCGTGTCTCTGGGGACTTGTCATTGGCTTTGTTTGGCTCTGGGAACAAAGACTTGCCAGGACCACTCCGATGTGAACTTCCAGCCTTTGGTGGGTGGGGGAGTTAGTTGTATGAAGGTGCCCTGTCCCAGCGGTGCTAATGGAAAAAATGTCTTTGTATTCTCAGGAGGATATGAAGCTTTTTCGGCTTCCTGCCCGGAGCTGTGCAGCAAACAGTCGACCCCCATGGGGCTCAGCCTTCCCCTGAGTACTAGCGTCCCTGACAGCACAGAATCTGGCTGCAGTTCCTGCAGCACCCCACTCTATGATCAGGTTAGTAGGGGCCCGTGCCAGAGGGGACAGAGCCTGGAAGAGCAGTGCTAGTGAGAATATAGAAAGTGACCTGCAGCTTTATTTATAACAGGGGACATAGGGGCATAGGGATATGATTTATTCCACAGATAAAGTAGTCTGATGGAGCTGAGTGTCTAATTGCTGGCACTACAGAAATGAACTTGCTGGCCTTGCCCAGGCAAGTAGCTTAGTCTCTTATTTATTTATATTCCAACAACATTGTTGAGAAGTTCACCCAGTATCTGAAACGGACTTTTCCAGAAGGAAGTTTTTGTGGGTATGGGTATTGGCATTGACCATGAGCAAGCTTGACAAGTGTTGGATATTTCTGGATTTCAGGGTGGCCCAGTGGAGATCCTGCCCTTTCTGTACTTGGGCAGTGCCTATCACGCTTCCCGAAAGGACATGCTGGATGCTTTGGGCATCACTGCCTTGATCAACGTCTCCGCCAATTGTCCCAACCATTTTGAGGGTCACTACCAGTACAAGAGCATCCCTGTGGAAGATAACCACAAGGCAGACATCAGCTCATGGTTCAATGAAGCAATCGACTTCATAGGTAAATGGAATGGATGCCTGGGACTTTCCTGTCTCTCCCCATTTTAGTCACTGAGTCCAATCTATATGGCAAGGATTTGAAGGATACTTTTCTGAGCCTACTTCCAGACAACTAAATATCAGTCTGATGTGCAAAATCCCTGCAAAATATGGTTAGATTAGCTTACGGAGGCTCAGAAAGTTGAATTGACTTGTAAGAGATCAATCTGCTAAGTAGAAACACAGAGTCTGGGTTTAAGTTCCTTTCTGTCTTTTTCACATTGTCCACATTAGCTTTACATACAGTGTCCATGTGATGGCATGAGGTGATGTTGACCATCTCTGGATAAGATACAATGTGACATTTCATAGACACCTTATACCTAGGCTTGGGGTAGTTCTCCTTAGCTTTCAAGTAACCAGCCACCCTTTATTTTCTAGACTCCGTCAAGAATGCTGGAGGAAGGGTATTTGTCCACTGCCAGGCAGGCATCTCCCGATCAGCCACCATCTGCCTCGCTTACCTTATGAGGACTAACCGAGTCAAGCTGGACGAAGCCTTTGAGTTTGTGAAGCAGAGGCGAAGCATCATCTCCCCCAACTTCAGCTTCATGGGCCAGCTGCTGCAGTTTGAGTCCCAGGTGCTGGCTCCACACTGTTCAGCAGAGGCCGGGAGCCCTGCTATGGCTGTGCTTGATCGAGGCACTTCCACCACGACTGTCTTCAACTTCCCTGTCTCCATCCCTGTTCACCCCACGAACAGTGCCCTGAGCTACCTTCAGAGCCCCATCACGACCTCTCCCAGCTGCTGAAACGCCACGGGAGGTGAAGATTTTCACATCCCACCAGAACTCCAGGGCTCCTTTTTGAGAGGAGAAATACAATAACTCCAGGGAGGGGGCTCACGAGGGCTGGTCTTTATTTATTTAATTTCACCTGAGTTCCACTGGGTTCCTAAGCAGTCATAATGATGACTTGGCGTCAAGACATTTGCTGAACTCAGCACATTCGGGACCAATATATAGTGGGTACATCAAGTCCCTCTGACAAAATGGAGCAAAAGAGAAAGGACTCAGTGTGTGAGCCGGTTTCTTTTTCTTGCCCCTGTTTTTTGTAGAGTCTCTTCATGCTTGACATACCTACCAGTATTACCATTCCCAACGACACATATACTTATGTGATGAGTATATACCTTATTTATTTTTGTGTAGGTGGTCTGCCTTCACAAATGTCATTGTCTACTCCTAGAAGAACCAAATACCTCAACTTTTGTGTTTTGAGTACTGTAATATCCTGTAAATATATCCTAAGCAGATTTGTTTTCAGCACTGATAGAAAACACCAGTGTTGGGGTTTTTTTTTAGTTGTCAACAGTTGTATGTTTGCTGATTATTTATGACCTGAAATAATATATTTCTTCTTCGAAGAAGACATTTTGTTACTTAAGGATGACTTTTTTATACAATGGAATAAATTATGGCATTTCTATTGAAATCTTAATGCTTTATTTCTTTGGCAACCTCATCTGATCCCTCTCTCACTAGTGAAATAGGGAAGAATTTGGACAAGGACCTGCGGAATGTGTGTGTTGAGATTTGATTCCATACCCTGTGGCCCCTTGGTAACATGAAAATGGCTGGGTTGCAAGGGAGGAAGACCAGTGAGATCTGTCATAAAAAACCTGCTGTGGTAGCTGAACTCTTGGTATTGGGTCAATGCCCCCCATATTCCTTTCAACAGCTGTGTAAACTACCATATTACCCAGGTAAACTAAGTGTCCCCAAGAGCCAAAGCTAGGAAGAAATGGTAATTTGCCTGGATTGTCTTTTTCTTTTAATACCTTCATTGGGGTAATATAAAGTCTCCCTTTCCTCTCTTGAGCTATACTAGAATTATGAAGATGATGTTTTCCAAAACACTTTGTGTTCCTACTATGTGCAAGGCAGTGTATGCTACCTACCCCCAGAAATACTCAGCAAGATGTATTCCAAGTGAAGATGCTGAGATCCCACAGAGCTAAGCGACAAGAACTGGGGAATTGGAATCCACATCTATTTTGTTTGTGTTCCATAAGCTTTGTACTTTTACCACTTGCCCATTTTATATTTTTTGCTTTTATTTTTGTGAAAATAATGCATTGACTGGCCAAAAAAGAAAAAAAAAAATCCAAGCACTGTAAGGAAATACAATATAGAAAAATCACCCTGCAACAGCCCCGTCCCCAACCTAGCCATTGTTAATGTTTTGAAAGGCATCCACACCAACAACTCTGCATAACGTGGCATTTTTGGTTGGCCTCCATCAGGTCACCTGCTGCTCTGATTTTATAATTTTGTTTGAGAAGATAAGCAGTTAAACCTGACTTGCTCTAGAGCAATATTCTGAATTTTTACTCTCTTGCCAAGCAGGCTAAAACAGAGAAGGTGTAATCAACCACTGACCCATAATCCAGTGTATAATGTTGAATTAAGTAACAGGGAAGCTCTTGGGTTACTGGCCCCTTAGTGCCTACTCTCCACCCCCTGCTTGCTTCTGGACAAAGTGCTGTGGGAAGCAGAAAAGGAAACATCCCACTCTACTTTTCCTGCAGAGCTCTATGCCATGGTCTGGTCCAGCTCCGTTGTTCAAGGTCTTCACACAGGATTGGTATCCTTGACCTTTCTCCATCGGTCCACCATTCACCACTTAACTCCCAGGGTCTGAAAGATCTTTGTGCTCTAAGTTCTAAGAACTCACCGTGGGCTGGCAAGTTCATTTCCTCAGCAGGGTTTCCAATTACAAGTATGTTCATGCTTATCAAAACAAACCGTACCCAATGTTTTTATCAAAGCCTAGAAATTTACTATTGCGGATATCTCCCTCCGTGGAAATGTACCAGTGACATCGAGTCTGTGGCAAATGCCGTGGCTGACTTCCCCGTGGGCTAGGGCCTTTACTTTCTGCTTGGCAGGCACTGGCTGAACCAAAATTAATCTCCAGTGTGATCCACGCAGTGGAAAAATACAGCGGCTGCCTAAGGGAGCCGCCAGTGAAAACAAGTCATTCGCCTCTCCGGGCTCAAGGCACTCAGCCTCATTCATGCCAGCCCTGGGAGCCAGGGGTGACAACCCCCTATACCTATGCATCTGATTCGCTATGTTCAGGCCCTCCAGAAAATGTCACATTTGGCCTGAGACTGCTTTTCTTGGGACAAAAATCAGTGCCTCATGATGAAAAGAAACTTAAAGTCTTATTAAATTTCCCCCCCAAGAGATTGAACTAGAGACAACTTCATCATCATTTGATACTGATCAGGTGGTAATAATAATGGCTGTCAATTTTAGAGCTAGCACTGGTGCCAGGCCCTGCTAAGGTACACATTCACATTTAACCTTTAACACCAGCACCCATTTTACAGAGGAGGAACTTGCGGCTCACTAGTGAGAAAGAAATGAGTCTATGAATATAAAGTCCCTGGAGAAATGTTCGGCTCCCTTTGCTTCTGTCCTGATGATTTCTGGCAGTTCTCCCGCTCCCTAAAATGACCAGTTTGCACTGGATCTAAAAGGCAAGGTTCCTCTCAGCTTTCTAATTCTAGGATTCAAAAAATGTCGTTATGCATACTTTAGGTTTTTCTGTGGTTTCCAGGCACCCATTATTTCATTAGGTAACTTCCAACCCCCACCGCCGCCTCCACCGCATCCTCTCCTTTCCCTGGAATTTTGCAAATCATAGGTAATTTGCTTTGGATTTGCAGCCTCTAGCGTCCATTGCCCTCCCTGCTCTGCCCCGTCCGAGGATGACATCATGGCGTGTACACCTTTAAGATTATATAAACCTGTGCTCCTACAGTGGCCTCCATCCCCATGGTAACGCGGAGGCGTTTCCCTTTTGTGAGGAAAGCTGTCATGTCACTTCCTGTTGCTGACAAATCAGTTTAGGAGATTAAAATGAGGGGGGGCGGGGCGCCTCTGAGAAGTGCTGGCCGCCGTGGTTTCTGGTTGCCATACACAGAGGCAAACAACGCCGGTTTCCCGCCGGGTGGATGCATCTCCCCCCGGGCTGTTTTTCTCCGCAGGTGGCATTCTGGGGAGCAGGTGGAGGCTCTGCCCATCACTCGGGACTTTTCTGGATCTCTGCGGGGCAAGCCTGTTCGAGAACAGCCTGTGGGTGCAGTCCAGCAGCCTCTGCTGACCCTTGGTCAGCCCAGGTGTCTTCCATCCTGCGGAGAACAAAGAGAGCGCGCTGCTAACACAACAGTGGACAGACCGTGCTCTGCCAAAGAAAATGCCTGAAGAACACCTTCCCCCCCCATTGATGTAAGGGTACAAACGACTAGGTTCAATGTTTGCATTTGTTAGGTAGAGCCCCTGTTCTAGTTGTGTCCAGCACCCAGAAGGCGTGTGCCACATACCCGTACCTTGTGCCCATTAATTGGGAACACGCCCATCCCCCCCTCCTCCCCTTCTTCTCTCCGTCCCCCCTCCTCATCCTGAATTTAACTGAGTTTTTTTCTTATCTGGGTGTGTATTAGATTGTTTACTGGCTTCACGTTAACATTGAGTAGACCTTGGAAGCACCTTATTCTGATTGGCTTTTTGGGCTAGCAGCAGGCCCACTGATTCATTCACTCCATTCATTTGTTTAACAAATACTTTTTAACTGTAAACTCGGGGGGAAAAACATTGGTGCAAGACAAAGTTCCTACTCCTTAAATAGCTAAGTGTGAGTAGGGGAGTGTATAAATCAGATAAGTAAGAAATAAGGATGAAGGCTATAAAGTTGGGACTCTAAGAGGGAGGCTGCTCTCCATTTGGGTGAGGAGTGAGGCCTTCCTGAGTTGGTGACTGGCTAAGACCTGAATGATACAATTCAGCTGCCCATTTGAGGTGAGCTGGGGAGAGGTTCCAGGCCAGGGGGGCGGCAATGACTTGAAGTTTGAGAAGGATATTTGTGGACTGGCAGATAGAGAGCACTTGACTTAGAGCCAGCTGGACATGAATTCAGGTCCTGATTCTGTCACTTTTTAGCCAGTGTAAGTTATTCAAGTCTTTCTTTCTTTCTTTCTTTTTTTTTTTTTGTAGAGACAGAGCTTTTTACTTTATCGCCCATGGTAGAGTGCTGTGGTGTCATACAGCTCACAGCAACCTCCAACTCCTGGGCTTAGGCAATTCCCTTGCCTCAGCCTCCCAAGTAGCTGGGACTACAGGCACCCACCACAACGCCCAGCTATTTTTTTGTTGCAGTTTGGCTGGGGCTGGGCTTGAACCCACCACCCTTGGTATATGGGGCCGGTGCCCTGCCCACTGAGCCACAGGCGCTGCCCAGTTACTAAAGTCTTTAAAGCTCAGTTTTCCCATCTGTAGTATGGTCCAATAATCCCCAGCCTCCAAAAGCCCTGTAAGAATTAAATGAAAGGTAGTCATTTCTGGGCACATCAGAGAGGCTCAGGAAAGGCTTATTGTCCTCTTGTGGCCCAGTTGGTCCCCATCTGTCCCTTGAGCAGCAGTTTCCCTCCCCAGAGTATCCTGGCAAAGGGAAACAGGAGAAGTGGGCTATTTTTTTTTTTTCTTTTTCTTTTTTGAAGACAGAGCCTCAAGCTGTCACCCTGGATAGAGTGCTATGGCATCACAGCTCACAGCAACCTCCAATTCCTGGGCTCAAGCAAGTCTCTTGCCTCCGCCTCCCTAGTAGCTGGGACTACAGGCGTCTGCCACAGCGCCCGCCCATTTTTTGGTTGCAGCCGTCATTGCTGTTTGGCTCTCCGGGGCTGGATTCGAACTCACCAGCTCAGGTGTACGTGGCTGGCGCCTTAGCCTGTTGAGCCACAGGCGCTGAGCCGAGAAGTGGGTTATTTTGTCAACTCGGTGAGACCTTAGGCCAGAATTCATAATATGTTTTTCTTTGGGTCATCAGAACTTTGTTTGGAGAAGTTGCCTTTGTTCTGAGATCTTCTAGCCCCACTCCACTGACATGGGACAAGGAGCTTCCCTTTTCTGGGTCTCAGTTCCCTCATCCGTAAGAAGCACCTAAAGTTAACTTCATCTATCTTTTCCTTCCATGCAACTGGCACTGCTAAGACCCCCTCCATATGCAAGCTTAGGAAGGTTCTGGAATTCCCAGTGTTATTTGAGCTTGTACAGGTAGACAAAGCAGGGGAAGAAACAGGCAGTGGAAGGGGCAGGGATGGGCCTGGATGTTTGGAAGGTAGAGATAGAGAGGTAGAGTCATAGAGATATGACTGGTCCTTGCAGGAATGGATTCTCCTGTAGGGGCATTACATACTTCTGACCCTTGGGCCCATCCCTCTGTCCAAGTCTGGGCAGTCCTCTGCAGTAGACTACACTGCAAAAATGGACTTTAAGGTCAATACTAATCATTCATTCATTCAATAAACATGCGTAAGTACACATGGTTTGTAAAACACTAAAAAAGACATTCTGAGATCCTGTTCAAAATGCTGGGGACAAAACTAATAGCTCTGCTAGCTTCGGTATGACTTTGTGCAGGTTATTTCTCCCCTCAAAGCCTCAGTTTTTAACAAACTTTCAAAAGGGAGTAATGAAAGTACTCGCTTCACATGGTAGCTGTCTAAATGAAATGAAATGGTATAGGTAAAATGTTTTGCATAGTACTTGACACATAGTAAGCAATAATTGTCAGCTATTTTAGCCATCATTGTCTTTATCATCATCCTTATAAAGGAAAGATGAAAAGAAGGAACAAATCCATTTTGAAGCCATCAAATTTTAATCTCTAGCCTTTCCCCTAACTGCAGACTTAAATATCCAATAGCTTCTTTGACATTTCCACTTGCTTGTCAAATACACTCCCAAATCTGACAATTCCGAAGGCAGAGCTTTGGTTGACTACCAGACTGGTTCCTCCTGCCATGTTCCACCTTTGTTGATGTCGACTTCATTCTTCATCTTCTTCTTCTTTTTGTTTAGACAGAGTCTGACGTGTCGCCCTCGGTAGAGTGCTGTAGCGTCACAGCTCACAGCAACCTCCAGCTCTTGGGATTAAGCGATTCTCTTGCCTCAGCCTCCCAAGTAGCTGGGACTACAGGTGCCCGCCACAATGCCCAGCTACTTTTTTGGTTGTAGTTGTCGTTGTTGGCAGACCATGGCTGTATTCGAACCCGCTAGCTCCGGTGTATGTGGCTGGTCCCCAAGCTGCTGAGCCACAGGTGCCGAGCCGACTTCATTCTTCTATTAGTTCAGGTCAGAAATGTTGGAAACAATCTTAACTCTTCCCTTTCTCTCATAACCTATGTTTAATTTAACAGAAAATTGATACAGATTCATTTTTAAAATACACTCATTTCCAAAATATATCCACTTCTCATCACTTCGGGTCCAACTATTGTCATGTCAAGTCCAAGCTGGTCTCAGTGACTTGGTACTCTCCCTTCTCTCTGTCCTCATTCAGAGCCCAAACTGTCCTTTTAGTATTTGTGAATATCTGCTGATGACAAATTCTCTTAGTTTATGCTTCCCTACAAATGTTTTTCTTTATATTCATTATTGAAGATTTTTTCTTTTTTTTCAGGGACGGAGTCTCACTTTACCGCCCTCGGTAGAGTGCCGTGGCGTCACAGCTCACTGCAACCTCAACTCCTGGGCTTAGATGATTCTCCTGCCTCAGCCTCCCGAGTAGCTGGGACTACAGGGACCCGCCAAAACACCTGGCTATTTTTTGTTTCAGTTTGGCCGGGGCCAGGTTTGAACCTGCCACCCTTGATATATGGGGCTGGCACCCTGCCTGCTGAGCTACAGGTGCCACCCAAGGATTTTTTTTTTTTTTGAGACAGAGTCTCGCTACATTGCCCTTGGTAGGGTACCATAGTGTCACAGCTCACAGCAACCTCAAACTCTTGAGCTTAAGCGAGTCTCTTGCCTCCGCCTCCCAAGTAGCTGGGACTACAGGCGCCCACCACAACACTCAGCTACTTTTTATTGCAGTTGTCATTGTTGTTTAGCTGGTCTGGGCCGGGTTCGAAACTGGCAGCCTCGGTGTATGTGGCAGTGTAGGTGGCTGGCGCCGTGACCACTGTGCTACAGGCGCCAAGCCTATAGAAGGATTTTTTACTGGGCAAAGAATGCTAGTTTTGATCTTATTAATTGAATCACTTTGACAGTAGATTTCATTGGTTTCTGACTTTCATTGTATCTGTTGAGAATTCAGCTAGCTACCTGGTTTTGTCCCCCTGAGGGTAATCTTTTTTTCCTCTGGCTGCTTTGATTTTTTAGCAGTTTCATTTATAATGTATTTCTATAGTTTTCTCCCTCTTTATTTGCATTGCCTGTAATTTGTAGTGTTTATGAATCTGTGACTTCATACTTTTCATTCTCAATTATTGTTTCTCCATTTATGTTCTCCACCATATTAAACATAGTTATCTCAATGTCTGTGATCAATAACTATCTGAGCCTTGTGTTTATTTCTATTGCCTGGTCTTTCTCTTCATTTTTGGTCATGTCTCATTTCCTTATATGTCCTTTTAGTATTTTTGATTGATGCATTGTATATGAAAAATTTTAGAGATTATTTGAAGCTTGAGATGATTTTATTTTCCTCTAAAGAGAGTTTACTTTGTTGGAGCTGCCCAGGGGCCTTAGGAATCCTAGATTACCTTAACCCAGTCAGAGATTGAGGTGGTTTGAGATGACCTGTAGCTGGGTTTTAGGTCCTGTTGTGATGGGTTCATTCTTAGTAAAGTATCCCTTTGGAGTTTCAACTAAAAGCTTAGAGGATTTTCCAGGCTCCTCAAGCCTGGATTATTTTTTGGGTAATAACTCTAAATATCAGATTTCCCCTTGGTGGGCCCAGAACTCTAATTTTTTTTTTTTTTTTGAGACAGAGCCTCAAGCCGTCACCCTGGATAGAGTGCTGTGGCATCACAGCTCACAGCAACCTCCAGTTCCTGGGCTCCAGCGAGTCTCTTGCCTCCGCCTCCCAAGTAGCTGGGAATATAGGCGCCCACCACAACGCCTGGCCATTTTTTGGTTGCATTGTTGTTTGGCAGGCCTGGGCTGGATTCGAACCCGCCAGCTTAGGTGTACGTGGCTGGTGCCTTAACCCATTGAGCCACAGGCACCGAGCCCAGAACTCTAATTTTTATCCTATTACACCCACGAATCTTTTAAAAGTTCTGCTCAACTTCTTTTTGTCTTTTTTAAATTTCAGAATCCTCTCAACTTCTTTTTGTCTTTTTATTTCAGAATTGAAAGGTGCCATTTAGGGAAAAGAGGCCTCAAGTGCTGTTCTCATCCCTTTGAGTTTTCCTCTCCCCAGGTCTTTTTTTTTTTTTTTTACAGAGACAGAGTCTCACTTTATCTCACTTGGTAGAGTGCCGTGGCGTCACAGCTCACAGCAACCTCCAGCTCCTGGGCTTAGGCGATTCTCTTGCCTCAGCCTCCTGAGTAGCTGGGACCACAGCCGCCCGCCACAACGCCCGGCTATTTTTTTGTTGCAGTTCAGCCAGGGCTGGGTTTGAACCCGCCACCCTTGGTATATGGGGCCGGCGCCTTACTGACTGAGCCACAGACGCTGCCCTCTCCCCAGGTCTTGATCCCAAAGTTTCTCACTGCCCTTTTAGCGTTCTAATGTCTTCAAACTGAAATACTTTAAAAATCCAGAGTGAAACTTTTAACACATCAGATCATTTTTCTCCTCTACTCAAACCCTTCCATACCTCCCTCCTCAGAAAGAAAGACCTCGTCCTAACAAAGGCTACAAGACCTGAGGCCACTTGTTTTGCTGTC
Organism: Perodicticus potto; assembly: GCA_963574655.1. Classification (NCBI taxonomy): domain Eukaryota; kingdom Metazoa; phylum Chordata; class Mammalia; order Primates; family Lorisidae; genus Perodicticus; species Perodicticus potto. The sequence continues at coordinate 21,613 of CAUYRH010156038.1, read as the reverse complement.
ACATCTCTGGCCACATCTTTGTCACTCTTTTCCCTCACTCATCCCTTTTGTCTGACCTGGCCTTATAGCTCTATCCAGCACCAGCAAAGTTCGCTCCTGGGTCAGGGCCCCATGCTCTTCTCTCCATCTGGGCTGATCTTCCTTTACATCTCTTCAGAGCCAGATCCTTAATTTCCTCCAGCTCTCAATGGTCTGTTCCCTGTCACCCCACCTAACCCCGTGATCACTCTTCCCCAACAATGGCAGTCCTGTTGTCCCACTCTCTGATCTATCCCCTCCACCCCCAGCACCATCACCACCTGTAATTTATGTATTTGTTTATGGTCTCTTTTCCTATTAGAATGTTAGGCCTTGAGGGCAGAGATCTTGTCTGTCTTGTTCATTGCCGGGTACCCTGCTTTTAGGACAGCGCCTGGCATGTCGTGGATGCTCAATACATGCGATGAACGATTGAAATAACCCCAAAGGCTATGGACAAGGCCCTTCCTCTCTGGTGGGTTCTGAGCCCAAGCTAGGGGGAAGTGATTCTTTTCTGTTCAACCAGACTCTTTCCCTTCCACATGAGGCAATTTCCCTTTGAGACCTTCCCATAACACACAGTGGTGTGCACATGAAATGAAATGTATGAAAACCCTTTGTCGGCAGGGAGCAACCCGAGGGTCCTGCAATTCTGGGGCTCAGCTTTTGGGATCAGTGCTGTGGGTCTAGTAAGGACAAGGGTGGGAAAATCTGCCTCGGGGACTCCACTCTGAGTACCACCCTCCCACCACTTCCCCTGTATTTCCTCCCTCCTGTCTGAAGGAGAATTCCCCATGGCGTGTGCCCCTAATGAGGAGAATAGGGCAGTGGTGACTCATGGGGAAGTCTATAGGACTGCTTGGGGCTTATGACTCATACCTTCTCATCTAATAGGAAGATTCGCTATCCATGTTGAATCTCCTGGAAATGTTCTTTGCCAAGGACTGTAGTGACCACTGGGGATTCTCCTCTGGACTCCCATAGGGCTCTCATCCGCTACCTTCCTGGCACTTGTCACTCTGCATACTTGTATATTTATTGCTCAATCAATACATATGGCAGGAAAAAAGGAAGAGAGGTAAGGAGTGAGGCAGAGAGGAGGGACAGAGGCAGGGGAGAGGGCCTCTGCCTCCCCAACGGGGCTGTGATCCACCTGGGGGCAGGCCCATGCCTTTTGCATTCCTGTCTCCCCATCCCCCACAGCAAGGCCTGGCATATCATTAGGGAAGTGAATGGTTGAATAAATGAAGACACATTTTAGGGGGTCTTCAGGGCCTCATTCTGGGATACTGCCAGCCTGACAGCTGAACAGCAGGGGCAGGATTTGGTTCCTTGCTGTGGGTGATGCCGGGGAGGCTAAAGCAAGGGGCTCTGTTTGAGCCCTACCCACTCTTCAGTCTCAAAATCAAGCATACTAGATCTAAGTGGTGCCAGGCCCTGCCCTGGACACTAGGTATACAGGGATGTGAATGACACAGCGTCTGATCTCAGGTTCTCCTGGAAAGTGGTAGAGACTGATGGTTTGACCCACGGTTTTAGCACAGTGGTCTGGGAGCTGTAGGCAAGGCTTGAGCAGAGCAAAGAGGTGGAAGACGCAGGGAGGAATGGGCAGAGGAGAGAATAAGGCTGGGAGGCTTCCCAGAGGAGGTGACTTTTGAGCTCTAGAAGGTTGGGCACATGGCACAGGAAGAACTCTAGTTCCAAGGGTTGAAGAATGGTCTGAAGCCAAATGGTCACCATTCAGGAGGTTTTATGGAAGGAATAAAGACTCCAAGACTTGTTCCAGGCCCAGCCTACTTACCCTAGAACTGAATTCCCAAGACCCCTCATGAGGGTTCCAGCACTGGTCCTCCTGTTATCCAGAAGGGATCAAGCCCTGTGCCTCCTGTGGTGGGCATTTCAGAGTATGGGCACCATGGCGCTCTGAGCTAAGGAAATGACCACCAAAGAAGAAAGAATGAAAAGGACTAGCTTGGACCCTGCCCCTGCTTCCTCTCAATATTACATTGGAGGCGTTGTTTAGGCTGGCCCCCTTTTACTACACGTGTCTGTTGCAGGCTTCCCAGCCCCTCTCCTTCACCATGTCATCATTATCACCATCGATAACACTTTCTGAGCAGTAGCCAGAAACTTCATGCAGGAGCTTTGTGTTCTAGCCCCAAGTGTAGTGTTTCCTTGCTACGTGACTCTCAGTAAGTTACATAACCTCTCTGGGCTTCAGATTACTACTCATAAAATACAAAGTATTGTAGATGAACTAAGAGACTCACCATAGACCTAAACCTGGCCTAGAGTACCAAGTGTCCTGTGAAGGTGACAGAATATTATGATGACTGCCTTGTCCCCCTGCCCATCTGGGCTCACACTCACACTGACTTTGGATGAGATGTGGCAGAGCCAGGCTGCTCCAGCATCCCATACTGGGTACTCTGCTCCAAGTTGTTTCCCCAATGTGCAGGGCCCTGCAGCCTTAGCAATGTTCCAATAAGGCTATTGTTTCTCCTATTGCAAAGTGTACAAGAGTCTGGGGTGACTTTGTTTCCAATGTCTCTCACCAGAGCTGGTGCCCAATATAGCCCTGATTGCTCAGAGTGGGAGAGGAAAAGTAGAAGACTCATTTATCAAGTGACTATTTTCTCTCATTAAGCTCCCATATGGCCTGTTTGGTGGGTTTATTATTATTGTCATGTCACCAGGAGTAAGTAGCAGAGTCTTGAAGAAGCAAAGGACTCATTCACATTTTAGGCTGAATGCAGTGTGTGTTCTGAGGCCCAAGTCTGCTGGAGTCTTTCCACGGCACCAAGCAAGACAAGAGGCCCTCACTCAGGGGCCCGGCATCCCTCTGTAAGGTTGAGGAAGGTAGAAAGTGCCAACGATGCTACTAGGAGAGAAGCTCCTCCAGCGTCTCCTTGGATGGGGGTTTAGGTGTCCTTGAATCCTCAGCACTCAATAAACTCACAGATCATTATGAAACTGACCATGTAGAGCAGAAAGACTGGTTGTCTCCCAGGATCTAGTCTTTCTTAATTATCGATATTCAGCCAGCTATGTGTCCTTCCTTTCCAGCCCCTCTTGCAGTCAGGCATGCCCATTTGAAGCCCGTAAGTCAAGCCTAATGTATGTGCAACTTCCAGGCAATATTCTTAAAGAGGAAAGCTATGCTTTTCTCCCCACTTTTGTCCTTCTCATTGTCTGGAATACAAAGTGATGGCTGGAGCTGAGGCAGCCATTTTAAACCATGAAGTGATATTGGGACTGACTGGCAGAGCAGCAAGACAGAAGGAGTTTGGTTTGCTGAAGACTGTTGAGGGGCAATTCTCCAGGACATTTTTATATCTCTTGTGATACCTTTTATATGGAACCATCTTTTCAAGGACATTTATATGGTAAAAACCTAAGGGGAACAGGGATAGTGTTCCCTCAGGAGCACAGGACAGATTTGTTTCCTGACCAGGATATTAAAGATAATGTCTTTCTCCAGGATAAATGTTGGCTAGATTTGCTAGCATCCTCTAAGATTAGGGGTTTCCTAAACTCAGTCCATTTCAACTCTGACACAGACCCAATCTGTGCTCAGCATTCACCAAGGGACCTCTGCAACAGCCCCATGGAACTTAGGGAGCAAGTAAATCAGTGCAAAGACTGCCTGCTGTGCTGTGAGTAATAAAGTCCTTTGTCTCTGACCCAAGAATCTTGTGTCTTCGGCCAGCATCAGAAATTATGGTAGGCTTAGTTGTTAGTTTGTAAGAAGGAAAAAATAAATACTCCTTTATGTATTTGACAAGGGCTTCATGGAGTAGAGCACTATCATTAGCCTCTACTAATAATAGATTTAAAAAAAGAAAGATATCTTATCTTTCTTCTTTTTCCAACTTCACTGAGATAAAATTTATTTCAATGCATGCATCTAGTTTAAGCTTACAGTTTAATGAATTTTGGCTAATTTATATAGTTTCCTATATTTTTGAATTTCAACAAATGGATAGAGAATGTATTATACATACCAATATATTCAAGACACAGAACATATCCATCATCCAAAATTCGTCCATTATGTCTGGCTGTTTCAATCAGCATACTTTTTTAGATTAATCCATGTTATTGTGTGTATCATTAATTCTTTAAAAAAATGAATAGACTATTTTTAGAGCAGTTTTAGGCTCACAGCAAAGTTGAGCAAAAGGTACAGAGATTTCCCACATTCCCCATTGCAACACACACATGTGCATAGCCTTACCCATTGTCAACATCCCTCACCAGAGTGGTGCATTTGTTACAGTCCACTAGCCTACACTGACACATCCAAGTCCATAGTTTACATTAGCATTCACTCTGGGTGCTGTCTGTTCTGTGGATTTGAACAAATGCATAATAACATGTATCCACCATTGAAGTGTCATAGAGAGTAGTTCCACCGCCTTATTTAAACCCTCTGTCCCTCACCTACTCACCCCTCTCTCCCCATAACCCCTGGTGACCATTGATCTTTTTACTGTCCATAGTTCTGCTCTTTGCAGAATGCTATATAGTGTGCAGCCTTTTCACACTGGCATCTTTCACTCAGTGATAAGCATTTAAGATTCCTCTGTATCTTTTAATGGCTTGGTAGCTCATTTCTTTTTAGTGCTGGACAATATTCCATTGTCCGGATGTACCACCATATATCAACTCACCTACTGAAAGATATCTTGGTTGCTTCTAAGTTTTGACAATTATGAATTTGGATGCTATAAACATCCATGTGCTAGAATAAGTTTTTGTGTGAAAATAAGTTTTGGGAATGAAAGGCCCCTTTCTTTCTGTCTGGTGCAGCCATTGGATGAGCCAAAATGAGTGCATACAAGTACGTCCAGGAGCTGTGGAGGAAGAAGCAGTCTGATGTAATGCACTTTCTTTTGAGGGTCCACTGGTGGACCTGCGTGTCTCAGGACTCCCACCCTACTCAGCGGATACAGTGTGCAGACTGGGATACCAGACTAAGCCAAGTTATGTCATAGACAGAATTCATGTGCACTGTGGTGGCCACAAATACCCAGTTTCTAAGGGTGCAACCTATGGCAAGCCTGTGCATCACGGTGTTAACCAGCTAAAGGTTGCTGAAACCTTCGGTCTGCTGCTGAGGAGTGAGCTGAATGCCACTGTGGGGCCCTTAGAGTTCTGAATTCTTACTGAGTTAGTGAAGATTCAATGTACAAGTTTTTTTTTTTTTTGAGACAGAGTCTTAAGCTGTTGCCCTGGGTCGAGTGTCATGGCATCATAGCTCACAGCAACCTCCAACTCTCAAGAGATCCTCTTGCCTCAGTTTTTCTATTTTTAGTAGAGATAGGGTCTCACTTTTTGCTCAGACTGGTCTCAAACCCGTGAGCTCAAGCTATCCACTGCCTCAGCCTCTCAGAGTGCTAGGATTGATGTACAATTTTTTTGAGGTTATCCTCATTGAGCCATTCCATACATTTATCAGAAAAAAAATCTTGACACCCAGTGGATCACCAAACCAGTCCACAAACACAGGGAGATGTGTGGGCTGACACTTGCAGGCCAGAAGAGCCATGGCCTTGGAAAGGGCCCTATGTTCCACCACACTATTGGTGGTTCCCACTAGTGTGTTCCCACACTGTTGGTGGAGCTTGGAAAAGGCACAATAATCTCCAGCTCCACCATTGCTGCTAATATAAGTAATGTTTATACACTTCACACTTTAGGGTGAGAGGAAGTTTTCAACTCTTTTGGGTAAACACTAAAGAGTGCAATTGCTGGAGTGCATGGTAGAGGCGTGTTTAGTTTTATAAGAAACTGCTAAGCTATTTTCCGAAGCGGCCGCGCCGTTTTGCATTCCCACCAGCTGTGAATGAGAGTCCCTGTTGCTCCACATCCTCACCAGCATTTGGCGTGGAGGATTTTGCTCCACATCCTCAGCAGCATCAGTGTGTTTGGATTTTGGTCATTCTAATAGGTGTACAGTGGTATTTCATTGTTGTTTTAATTTGCATTTCCCTCATGACATTATGATGTTAAACATCTTTTCATATGCTTACTTACTGTCTAAATTTTTGATTTTTAATTATTATTTTTTTTTTGAGACAGAGCTTCAAGCTGTCGCCTTGGGTAGAGTGCGGTGGCATCACAACTCACAGCAACCTCCAACTCCTGGGCTCAAGTGATTCTCCTGCCTCTGCCTCCCAAGTAGCTGGGACTACAGGCGCCCGCCACAATGCCCGGTTATTTTTTTTGGTTACATTGTTGTTTGGTGGGCCCGGGCTGGATTTGAACCCCCCAGCTGAGCCTTTTTTTTTTTCTTTTTTTTGAGACAGATTCTCACTTTGTCGCCCTGGGTAGAGTGCCGTGGTGTCATAGCTCACCGTAACCTCAAGCTTGTAGGTTTAAGTGATCCACTTGCCTCAGCCTCCCCAGTAGCTGGGAATACAGGTGCCCACCACAACGCCTGGCTAACTTTCCTGTTTTAGTACAGAGGGGGTCTTGCTCTTGCTCAGGTTGGTCTCAAACTCCTAAGCTCAAGCAATCCACCTGCCTCAGCCTCCCGGAGTGTTAGGATTACAGTGAGCCACTGCATCCGGCCCACCATCTATGCTTTTTTGATGAGGTGTCTGTTAAAGACTTTTTTTTTAGAGACAGAGTCTCTCACTTTATCGCCCTCTGTAGAATGCTATGGCGTCACAGCTCACAGCAACCTCCAACTCCTGGGCTTAGGTGATTCTCTTGCCTCAGCCTCCTGAGTAGCTGGAACTACAGATGGCCACCACAATGTCTGGCTATTTTTTGTTTCAGTTTGGCCAGGGCTGGGTTTGAACCCACCACCCTTGGTATATGGGGCTGGCGCCCTACCTACTGAGCCACAGGCGCCCCCTTGTTAAAGACTTTTATCCATTTTTATAAAGCAGGTTGTTTTCTTTTTGTTGAGTTTTAAGTGTTCAGTATATATTTTGGATAACAATCCTTTATCAGATATGACTTTTGCCAATATTTTCTCCTAGCCTGTGGCTTATCTTCTGATTCTTTAGAATCAGGTAGGCTTTTTTGTATGTGAGAAAACTATATTTCTATTTTCCTATGTTGTCTATTTTTTTTTTTTTTTGAGACAGAGCCTCAAGCTGTCACCCTGAATAGAGTGCTGTGGCATCACTGCTCACAGCAACCTCCAATTCCTGGGCTCAAGCGAGTCTCTTGCCTCTGCCTCCCAAGTAGCTGGGACTACAGGCGCCCGCCACAACACCTGGCCATTTTTTGGTTGCAGTCGTCATTGTTGTTTGGCGGGCCCGGACTGGATTCGAACCTGCCAGCTCAGGTGTACATGGCTGGCGCCTTAGCCCATTGAGCCACAGGCACTGAGCCTTCCTATGTTGTCTAAACCACTGTTATGGGGATCTTTTCTTGATAATGAGCCTAATTCTAGCTAATACACACTTGTGCTCTACACACACATTCACACACACCCATACCCCTTCATGAGGATGGTTTCTCCCCCGCTCAGAGGGGTCTTACCGGACCACCATATCTCCTGCAACCCTCACTTACATTGCTCTAGCTTTGAACCCATTCACGGGCCCCCTACCACTTTTCACCATGGCTAAGCATATGTAGCCAATGTCACTGAGCACTGCGGTGCACCAGGCCAGGCCTGGAACATAGTAAGTGCTCGAGAAATAGCGTTTGGAATGAATGAACAGGACCACAGACTGAACAGGCAAGGAGCCTGTGCAATCTACCTGTCAGGGGAGCTGAGGATTAGGGAAGCGAAAGGCCCTGACCCAGGTCAGAGCATGGGTGGGGGTGTCCCGACTGGGACTCCACTTCCTCCCTTGCTACTCAGCTCTTGTCAAACCCTGGAGGCAGTTCTCCTTTGTCTTTTCCACAGGGACAGGGATATGACTTCTGTTCTTGGGTAGGCTAGTTCCGAGCATGCCTCTTCTTCTTTCTCTTTTGTTTCCCTTTCAGAGAGCAGGCAGAGAGACTGGGGCGGGATTTGGGCAGCAAAAGCTTCTGTTCCCCCATGTGGCAATGACCCCCGGGTGTATTGGCCTCCTGGCATTCCCTCCACCTCTGGCTGGCCACTTTCCCACCTGCTCCCCCTTGGGTCAGGGTTGTGGGGGTCAGGACTGGGACTCTTGAGCCCTGCAAGTGCTCCCCGGGAGTGCTTCCTCTCTGCTGGCCTTAGATGCTCACCAACTGGACAGGAGGAAGGTAGGGGACAGATGTCAGACCTTGGCAGTAGCAGGGAGTTTGAAAATAGTTTGAAAAGGTATATTCCACCTCTTTTTTTTTTTTTTTAATCTAAATTCTAGGTACCAACAACAAAAGTCAAGTTTAACAAAAATCTTCCTGGAGGTGGGGTGAAGGTTGTGGAGAAACTGAGGCAAGGGTAAAAAAGATGTGGAAACACTGCATCAAGAATGTAGAAAGCAGTTTGACATTTGAGTGGTGAAATGAGATACTTGGCGTGTGTGTGTGGCTATTGTTGTGTGTTAGAGTATGTTGGTATGGCTCAGTGCTGTAGCACAGTGGTTATGGTGCCAGCCACATACACCGAAGGTGGCAGGTTCAAACCCATCCCGGGCCTGCTAAACAACAATGACAACTGCAACCAAAAAATAGCCGGGTGTTGTGGTGGGTGCCTGTAGTCCTAGCTACTTGGGAGGCTGAGACAAGAGAATTGCTTAAGTTTAAGAGTTGGAGGTTGCTGTGAGCTGTGACGCCTTAACACTCTAACCAGGGCAACATAGTGAGACTCTGTCTCAAAAAAAAGAAAAAAAAAGGTGTGTTGTTGTAAGTAGGCGGGGAGTGTGTGGCTGCATGTTCCTTCCTGTATGGATGCTAGTGAGCCTGTGTGATTGCCCAGGTGTAAACATATGTGACAGTACTGGGTAAGGGAATGGCCACCCCAGGGAGTGGCTTCTCTGGGTGGAAGGCCCAACGAAGACCTGAGGAAGCTGAGTGGGGACTGACCTCAGTTGGCCAGGCCAGCAGAGCTCATGGTCATTTGAGATGCTGGCCAGGGAAGGCAGCTTATTAGATGGCAGGCCATTTGGGGTTGAGATGGTACAGGCCTTCCAGGGGGGCAATGGAAGCTATTTTTAGTGGCCTGGGCTAACTCCCAAATCCTGCTATTTCTGGCACCAAAAGATTGTCCTGAAGGATGTGGAAAATTTTCATGTCAAGAATGTCTGGTTTCTCTTTGGCTATGCAAGGGCAGAGCTGGGAGACCAGGACAAAGGGCGTGAGGCCCAAGGACTTTTGGGAAAATTCACCAGCATTAAGAGCAAGATATGGCCATCTTCCCCTCCTTTCAAAAGCAGCATGGACTTTTAAAAACATCAGCTTCATCATCAGGAACCATCTGTCCTGGTTGCCTGAGACTGTCCTGGTTTTAGCACCTGAAGTCTTATATCCAGGAAACCTTTTCAGCCCTAGCAAATAGAACGGTTGGTCACCCTAGCTACATTTCAGTCCATTTTAATTCTAGAAGGTACATTATAGTAATTAATTAAATTACATGTTCATTTTCTAGACTGTTTGCAAAAATCCTTTGCAGTAGAGACCATTATCATGTCCATTTTACAGATGAGGAAACTGAGGCACAGAGTGGTGCTGCAACTTGCTTATTGCTGGACAACTAGCTGAGCAAGAGAGCCAGGATTTAAATTACGCTGCTCTGGTGCCAGAGCCCCCCACTACGTTGTTTGGGAAAATAACAACTTTGGACCCAGGAAAACCCGGATTCGGTCATTTCCCGGCAAGCCAATGTATTTGGCCAGGTTCTAAGGAGGATTAAGTGAGTTAAATGAGAACACGTCATTACAGTGCCGGTGCACTGGGCCTGACGCTACCGGTGCTCTCTAGCAGGCTCGGCTCCCGGCTGCTCCTTTCTTTGGGGGGATGGAAGAACCTGGCTGTGTAGAACCAGACTTAACTTGTCCTGGGGTGATCCCTTGCAGATGGTGCTGTGCGGGACCTGAAAGTCCTGAATTGCTGCCCTCTTGGCCTCCCCTAGCAGACGTGACACGCTGTGGGGAAAGAAAACAGGGGCCTGTGAGTCGCCAACCCCAACGCTGTCCTGTTTGCCTTGGGCGTCCTTGGGCACCCGGGCCTCTCCTTTCCCTGGCTGCAGAATGGGCTAATGATGCTCCTGCCCTTTTGGGAGATCACGCGGGATCTGGTCCCCTCCGCCCTCCTGCCCAGTGCCTTCTTCCCCGGCAGGAGGGGCCCAGGTCGCAGCCACCGCGGCTGGGGGGAGCGCTGGAGCTGGGAGCCGCCCGCCGGAGTTGCGGACGTGCGTGCGGCCGGCCGGGGCATGAATGGAATGCGTCCGGCCGGGAGACTCGCTGTTCCTTCCGCAGGCCTCGCGTCAGCGCCGGGGCAGAAAGGGCCGGGGCCGCCTCCGTTCCCAGGGGCTCCCCTCCCGGAGGGGGAAGTGGCCGAACAATAGAGCCATGCCTGTGTGTGAGTGTGTGTGTGTGTGTGTGTGTGTGTGTGTGCGTGCGTGCGTGGTCGGAGGGACCTTAGGACCTCAAGCTTCCCCCGGGGCTGTGATACAGGGGGGAAAAGAATAGACCCCTTGCTGGCTTTACCCAAATGCCAGTTCTGTGGCTGCATTATCTCATTTGGTCCCAGCAGCCTCCCTGGGTCTAGCACTAGGCTTCTCTCGCTCAGACAACCAAGGGGGCAAACCGGATTTGTGCATTGCCTAGGGAGGGCCCTCCTGGCCTCTGCCATCTTCTCCCAGTGGGTTCGGGACGTCGCGGGAGCCAGGGACAGGGACAGTCATGGAACACATGACTTTACACACAGCTTTGATGAGAGAAGGAGCTCTTCCCATGTACCAGGATAAGGCTGTGAGGGCGCCAGCACCCCTTTCTTATGGATGATGAGAGGGATCAGAGGAAATGTGCCCGTTCGTATTGTGAGCACATACTTATTGTACCAAAAATGATTTAAGTTCCTAAATAAAGGGAAAGAATAATAATTCATTCTGCTTTTCCTATGTAAGTGGTACCTCTAGGTTGTCAAATGATGGGTGAGGGGAAGCTCCTAGTCATAGACCTTCTCCTGCTTGAAAAAGATAGAGGACATGGTAGTCTAGAGACTCAGTGTTTTCACCCCATGGCATAATGGAACCAGGCCTCAAGGAACCATGGCTGTTCACGTCACAAAAAGACAGACAAGCTGGCTGGCAATATGAACATATGGATGGAAGAACACTGCACTGTCCGTGAAGCAGTCTTGGCCAAAACTCAAACCCGAATCTGATCAAGCCTCTAAATACAACTGATAAGTTACAGGGAGTTACAGGGGACAGAGGAACATGGTAAGTGGCACCACAGGGATGTAGTCAGCAAACTTCAGATGTGTGACACTCCGTAGATAAACAGCTAGCTGGTTCTTCTACAAAGTAAAGTGCAAAAGAAAAAAAAAAGAAACAATAAATAAGTTGACGCATTTTTAAAAAGAGGGGATTCTATACAATAAAGGAGTCTAGGAGACATGTCAACCAGTTACAAGGTGTTGATCTCATTAGGACTCTGATCTAACCAAATTGGAAAACCAACCAATCAACCAACCAAACACACAAATGAAAACTCCTATGAAATAATTAGGAAATGAATATAGATGCCTAAGGTGCCCCTGTCTGGGATCTAGTGGTCTGTTTTGAACTGATGCTCCCAGGTAGGATTATTAGATCAGACAGCTTTGAGACTCTTGGTTTAGAATAAAATGGGAACTGCCCCAGGGCACTGCTAACTGCCCATCTCCTGCTCCCTGGAAGCTCCTGGGGTACAGACACTTGTTGGAGAAGTCAGTTTGTGGAAGGAGGGTGAGAGGGGGAGGGAGAGATTTTCTCTCCTCTGTTCTCTGCACTCAGGGTCACCCTTTTTTAGCTCATGCATCTTGTAGGTAGCCAGGTCTGGCCATTTTGTTCTGTCTGTCCAGAATCCAGTGTTTAAAATTAGACCCCTGGAGCCAAGGGCTACTGTGATCCTGCTCCCTGGGAAACAGTATAAACAAGCTCTTGTTGCTGAGAGACAGAGTGTGTGTCCAAATCTGGGGTGGCTTAGTATTGCTGACATCCCATCGCTGAGGACAAACCTGCCTCGGTTGGTTCAGTTCCACTGAAACGCAATGCCTAGCCCAGGCCCTTACCCCGATCACAGTGCTGGAAATTGGGACCTGAGAATGGCTCTCTGATCTTGAGCCCTGCGTTCTCCTTTCTGGATGGTCTTTTCATTTCAGACATGTGGGTATGGAGTCCCTAATTAGCCTTACCCAAGGTCAAACAGCAAGTTATTATTACTATTTAATACATTTGAGTTTTACAAAATTCTCATTTAAAATGGTTTGCTTTCATTTTAACCAGTTAAATCATGGCCATGGTTAAAGATTCAGAAGTACTCAAGGATCTGATCTGTAATGTGTGACCTCTTCCCATACCCACCCAGTCTCCTCATTCCACATTCCAGGAACGGATAATATTGATTCCTCAAGTGTGCTCCCAGAGCTGGTCTGGCCAGCCTTTCTCAGTGGGGTTCCAAGAGAGAACGAGGTCTTCATGCCCCACAGCACCTATGGTGCGTAGAGGTGAGCTTCTCTGCTCTGCATCCCAAGTGATGCCAGCTCTATACCGTCCCTAGGCAAAGTGAGCACTGTGTTCTGTGCTAAGAACCTGACCCTCAGCCGCTCAACTAAACAAACTGCTCCATACTTTTCTTTTTTCTCTTTCTTTATCTTGGAGATGACTTAGGATGGATACGTAGAGAGCTGCCTCCTTGTTACTGCTGTGCAGCACCCCCCATGTGTATGCATAAGTCATTAACTGTCTCTCATGGGCTGTTTGTGCTTCTCCCAGTCTTTCGCCTACTCCTATACGTGATTTTCAGTGTACATTCTCATGCATGTAGGTGAGGGGACCTGAGAGACCAATTTCTAGAGGAACAGGACCTTACTAATTTGGGTTAGAACAGGACCTAGTGCCAGAGGCTTATAAGAGCAGAGACAGGGCAGCGCCTGTGGCTCAAAGGAGTAGGGCGCAGACCCCATATACTGGAGGTGGTGGGTTCAAACCTGGCCCCAGCCAAAAAAATAAGAGCAGAGACACGAATTTTTTGCAGACAATTTGGCAGAAACTTGGCTTAGGATATCTATAGCAGCCTGTAAATGCAAACAATATGGAAGTTCGGGGAGGGCAACAAGAAAGGGAATGGACAGTTATTGTGGGGCTACTACCCGTTAGGTGTTTTCTATTACCTTATTTTATTCTCACAGCAGCTCTGTGAGTGGATACTTGCTCCTGTTTTATTGCCGAAGCCCAGGGAGGTTAAGACACTTGCCTGGGAGCCTGCAATAAGTAAGTGGCAAAATTGCAATTTGAACCCAAGTGACTCTGTGTCTAAAGCCTGAGCTCTTTCTGCTCCACCACCTGACGGGCTGCAAACGTTTCCAGAATAGCCAAGGGCCAGTGCTGGCACACTGCCCATCTCTAAACAGTGTCATTCACATCACAGTGTATGTGCTCAGCACCTCCGAGCATTGTGCAGTGCACAGACTATGGAGTTGTGTGTGGCCATCTAGTCGGAGTGCCCACACTCTGCGCTCAGCAATGACAAAGCTCACTAAACCAACTGCTGCTCTTAAAGGCGTATAACAGCACACACTCTTGTTCATGAATAAGTTACCAGTTAATAGAAAAATCAGTCTGGGGTGGTGGTGCACGCCTGTAGTCTCAGCTACTTGGGAGGCTGAGGCAGGAGGATTGCTTAGGCCCAGGAATTTGAGGTTGCAAGGAGAAGGGAGGGAGAAGGACACAGGAGGGAAGGGGATTGGGAAGCTCTCACCTAACGGCCACAATGTTAGGGTATAGGGCAGATCTCCTGAGTGAAGGGCTCAGCTATAACTCGGACTTTACATAACAAGCTTAAATGATATAACCTAATTGTACATACCTTTATATTAATCTGAAATTAAAAAATATTAATGTGAAAAAGAGGAGAAGAAAGAGGAGAAGGAGGAGAAAAGTTGTTATTAGTAGATACAAAGAGCATCAAAGTTGAGGGTCTGTTTTTTCCCTCCAAGGGATTCTCCTCAGTTCCTGTGCTTTAAGGAGGATGCGACTGGGCTGGGCCTTGAAAGACGAGTAGGAGTTTGCCAGTTGGGAGAGGGGTGAAGTGGAGTCTGACGGTTAAGGAAGGACATTGAAGCAGCAGAAGGCACAAGGTGTGAAATAAGCAGAACCATCAGAAGCTCCCAGTGTCCTCTGTGACGTGGGTGCAGGTCTGGTTGTACAGACCCACGCACATGTGTGTGCAGTGAGCAAAGAAAGGACTCTTGAGTCCTGACCTGGATTTAAATTCTGATCCTGCCTGTGTGGTCTTAGGCAAGGCCTCTTGTCTGCACACTGGGGATGGAATGGGCCGTGAGACCCAGCAAAGGTCTTTTCTCGGGTCATGTGTGCACAGGTCTGCTCAGCTGTCCTCAGTGCTGTGTATGCACTTTATTTGCCATGACACTCCCACCTGGGATCAGGCCCAGCCAGCTGTCCTGGGAACTCCCAGGAATGGATAGTGACATGGTGGGACCAGGGAAGGACAGGCTGGCTTAGCCGGTCCAGTTACTGCAGGGCTGGGAAACTCCTTCTCGCCATCCCTTGGGTGGCTCAGCCTCCTGCACACTGAAGTGGGGGTGGGGCACGGGAGTGGGACTGGAATGAGAAAGCCTGTGAGCCAGGCCCGTGCCCCGCCTTGTACTTACATCATCTCTTTAACTCTCAACCAATTAGGCACCTTATTTCCATGTCACAGACGAGAAAACCATGCACCCAGCTTGCACAGGTAAGAAGAAGTTTTCAAGTCCACAGCCATCTGCTCCAGAGTCTGGGTTCCTTTTATTCTTCATTGAACCACCAGTTTACTTTCCTCCTCTTCAGGCTCATGAGAAAGCGAGGCAAGGGCCATGTCCCCTGCGCCTATTGTGACATAGGTGCTTTCCAAGCTTGAGGGAAAGGTAGTACCTGAGGGTATCGCCTTCCAGTCAACCTCTCCCACTTTATACTCTAATAGTTATTTGGTTTTAGGCCTCCATACCTTTGCATATACTGTTCCCTCTGCCTAGAATCTTCCAGTTCCTCTCCACCTGGCAAACTCCTATTCATCCATCAAAACCAAGATTAACCAGCGTGTTTTTCTAGAATCTGTCCATGATGTTGCCCTAGGCGGTGCCAATTCCTCATGCCTCTGGACACCAGTACCCCTTGTAACATGCCTTGTAACAACCCTTTTACAGTGGGCTCTGATTACACAGAGGCTTACCTGTCTCCTAAGCTACATGACTAATAATCTAAGGGCCAGGACTGTCCTTGTTTATCTCTGAACCCTCAGCCCTTATTACAGAGCCCAGTACACAGCTGATGCTCGGAAAAGCCTGGAGGGATTGAACTGTGCCTGTTTGATTTGCATAACTGGATAATGTTTGTCGAGCTAGTACACTGTTCAGCACTGTTCTGAAAACTTCTCGCACATTTAGTTCTCATGACACCGTTTGGAGGGTGGGTTTTTATCTCCACTTCACCAAAGAGGAAATGGAGGCTCAGAGAGTAACCAGCTCAAAGCCTCAGAGCCAGTTGGGAGAGAAAGTAGAAAGCCAGGGCTCATCTAACACTGAAGTCCATGGTCCTAACTTACAGACTGTTATTTCCCAAACCAGCATGAGATGATTCAGATGGGCACTTGGATTAATTTTCTTTTTAATAATTGAGTATTTATTAGAAAAAAATACTGTCTCAAACTCTTGTGTTCTTGGTGAACTTTTATTCTTATGATTTCACTGTCTTTAGTCTTAAGGCTATATCTATTGGTTCATTTAAAAGCTTTTAAAATAGTTGTGTGTGACTTGGCGCCCGTAGCACAGTGGTTACAGCACCAGCCACGTACACCAAGGCTGACGGGTTCGAACCCAGCCCGGGCCAGCTAAACAACGACGACAACCGCAACAAAAAATAGCCGGGTGTTGTGGCGGGCGCCTATAGTCCCAGCTACTTGGGAGGCGGAGGCGAGAGAATCAATTAAGCCCAAGAGTTTGAAGTTGCTGTGAGCTGTGATGTCAGGGCATTATGTCAGGGCATTATGTCAGGGCAACATAATAACACTCAGTTTCAAAAAAAGGAAAAAATAGTTGCGTGTTTATGTTCACGTGGACTAGAAAAAGAAAAGTAACATGCATCAAACCTGTGATCCTTGGCTGTGATATAATTTCCTTGAAAAAATTAAGTAAAAACAATAGCCATTGATTTAAATAAAAATTTCAAGCACTAACTTGAAAAGTTTGAAAGTATTGAAATAACCCCTACAGGCTCGGCGCCTGTGGCTCAGCGGGCTAAGGTGCCAGCCACGTACACCTGAGCTGGTGGGTTCGAATCCAGCCTGCCAAACAACAATGACGGCTGCAACCAAAAAATGGCCGGGCGTTGTGGCGGGCGCCTGTAGTCCCAGCTACGTGGGAGGCGGAGGCAGGAGACTTGCTTGAGCCCAGAGTTGGAGGTTGCTGTGAGCTGTGATGCCACAGCACTCTATCCAGGGCGACAGCTTGAGGCTCTGTCTCAAAAAAAAAAATTAAAAAATAAAAAAAAATAAAAAAAAAAAAGAAATAACCCCTACAATGATACCAGAATAAAGGCAGGGACTCTTGCCCAAGCCCCCCTGGAAGAAGTGAGGGGCAGATGGAGCTGGGTCTAAAATGGGATTGAAGGTTTTCCTGGGGCCGGTTTCCCTTTCTTATCTGTCTATTCTCCACCCAGCCGTCAGAGTGACCTCAAAAAATGTGAGCCTTTCTCTCTTGTGAACCACCCTCCCACCCCTGTAATGGCTCTCAATCCATTTAAGAAGAAGGAGACTTCCCAAAGCCAAGAAGGGCCTGTGTAACCTGGCAGGAACCATGTTGGATCATTCTTTTTCTAGATCTTCACGCAGATGGTTCTTTCTCAGCCTTTTCCCAGAGAGCCTGTCTGCCCACCCCCAACCTCCCAACTAGAAGGGGTTCTTTTTTTTTTTTTTTTTGCAGTTTTTGGCGGAGGCTGGGTTCGAACCCGCCACCTCTGGCGTATGGGGCCAGCGCCCTGCTCCTTTGAGCCACAGGCACTGCCCTAGATGGGGTTCTTTTAAGAACTCAGTGTCACTTCACCTTGGTTAATTTACACTAACAGCATCTCCCGGACATCATCTAGGTTTTTCTTCTTTCATTCTTTTTTAAACTTGTGTATTTTTGCTGTTGTTTTTCTCTTAGAGCAAGTACTCTTTCTTATTGCTGCTGTGTCCTCAGAATAGTGTCTGGCCCATAGTGGGTACTCAAGAAATATTGGTTGCCCATGTATGAGCATAAGGGTCTGGAGAATGGGCTTAAGCTCAGGAATCTATAACTGGGCGGTGAGCTTCTCTGAAAACAGCTGAGAGATTTGAGGTCTTCCAGCTGAACAAGCTAGGCAGCTGAAACCAAAAATGCAGATGAGATTAGTCACCCTTTGAGCTTGGTAACGCTGGCACCAAACACACTCCCCATCCAAACACATCTCAACACTGTGGGCCTAGCGTTGCCAGGGCCCCCGGGGGCAGCTCTGGCATCTGGGAACAGCAGCTGAGCAGGGTGAGCATGGAATGAGGTGGGCCAAGGGCTACAAATAGCGTTAGCTGGACCAGGGACAGGCCGTGGTGAGGGTAATGGGAGGCTTCTGAGGATAATGTGAACCTTGAAAAAAGTAGTCTTAAAGAATGAGCTCAAAGTTTTTGAAAAATAAAAATTCCACTCATAAACCAAAGCAGACCACTAGGTTGTGAAATCAATTTCCGTGACACTTTGTGTGCTTGAAAGGGGAAATTCTTTACTTTCATTCTTTTTTGTTTTGTTACATCTTCATTGGAATATAATTCTCATTCCATGTGACTTTTTCATATAAAATGTACATCGGATAGTTTTTAATGCATTCACAGTTGTGCAACCGTCACCACAAGTAGTTTGAGAAAATTTTCATCACTTCCAAAAGAAACCCTCTACTCATATGCAGTCACCTCTCACTGCGACATCAACAAGGGTCTACTTTCTATCTCCATAGATTTGTTGATTCTGGACATTTTATATATATGAAATCATACAATGTGTGACCTTTTATACATATACGCACAATATGTAACATTTGTATACCGAGCATAACATTCTCAACTTTCATCCATGTTGTAGAGTGTATCAATATTCCATTCATTTTTATATCCAAATAATATTCCACTGTTGCATGGATAAGCCACATTTTATTTATTCATTCTTTGGTTGACGCATGACATTTGGATTGTTTCAATTTTTTGGCTATCATGAGTAATGCTGCTATGTACATTCATGTAAAAGTTTTTGTGTGTTTTTATTTCTCTTGCGTATATGCCTAAGAGTATAATTTATTTTCTTTTATTTTTATTTATTTATTTATTTATTTTCTAGAGACAGTCTCACTTTGTCACTCCCAGTAGAGTGCCATGGCATCACAGCTCACAGCAACCTCCAACTCCTGGGCTTAGGCAATTCTCGTGCCTCAGCCTCCCGAGTAGCTGGGACTACAGGCCCCCACCACAACACCCGGCTATTTTTTTGTTGCAGTTCGGTTGGGACCAGGTTCAAACTTGCCATCCTCGGTATATGGGGCCAGCACCCTACTCACTGAGCCATAGGTGCCACCTGGAATTTATTTTCTGTTAAAAGGAAAAAAAAAATCCCTTTAGTGAAAATATATATAACATGGGCAGATTTAAAATGTCAATTGTGGCTGTTGTTGACAAGTGAACTTTTTTTTTTTTTGAGAAAGAGTCTCACTATGTCACCCTGGGTAGAGTAACTCACAGCAACTTCAAATTCTTGGGCTTAAGCAATTCTCTTGCCTCAGCCTCCCAAGTAGCTGGGCCTACAGGTGCCCACCATAATGCCCAACTATTTCTTGGTTGTAGTTGTTGTTGTTGTTTGGCAGGCCTGGGCTGGATTTGAACCCAACTGCTCCAGCATATGTGGCTGACGCCCTGAGCTACAGGAGCCGAGCCAACAAGTGAACTTCTTTTTTTTGAGACAGAGCCTGAAGCTGTCACCCTGGATAGAGTGCTGTGGCATCACAGCTCATAGCAACCTCCAATTCTTGGGCTCAAGCGAGTCTCTTGCCTCTGCCTCCCAAGTAGCTGGGACTATAGGCGCCCGCCACAATGCCCAGCCATTTTTTGGTTGCAGCCGTCGTTGTTTGGCGGGCCCGGGCTGGATTGGAACCTGCCAGCTCAGGTGTACGTGGCTGGCGCCTTAGCCCGTTGAGCCACAGGTGCCGAGCCCCAAGTGAACTTAAGTATGGGAGCTACGGCTGTGCCTGGCACATACTAGAAGCTCAATGAATATTTTTTAATAAATTCCCACATTCTTATTCTTTCCAGTGTCCCCAGTGAAGAGAACCAGGGTGGAAAGGTGACAAAACTGAGTCTCTATTTTTTTCACTCATTCTTTCATTCATTTCCTCAATAAATACAGGAGCACACAGTAGATACCTTTGTGCCATTTGAATTTCAGTTCAACTGTTTTGAGTTTCCTCGAGAAAGATGGAGAAGTCTCTTCCATCCCCCCTTCCCATGTGTCAGGGACTCAGTCTAGAGGAGAAAACAGACAAGTAAACCCAGTACCACGACACGAGAAGGGCAACGGGGACTCTTTTTCTGTTCCCTTTCACTTTTGTTATTTCCTTCTGGTGCCAATGGTACTTCCCCTGAATTCCTGGTGGTGTGGCACCTCTTGTCCCAGAGCAGAAGCAGCTACAGGAAGAGAAGCTTCGTCTTTAGGAGGATGATGGTATGTCCTGAAAGGCCCATCCTTGGGGCACCTCTGCTCCTCTCTGTCTGTCTCTCTGTCTGTCATTGAGGACCTATTTTTTTGTTGTTGTTTGTTTTTTGAGACTCTTAGTTTCTTGCCCCCAGTAGAGTGCTGTGACATCATAGCTCACAGCAACCTCAAACTCTTGGGCTCAAGTGATCCTATTGCCTCAGCCTCCCAAGTAGCTGGGACTACAGGTGCCTGTCAAAACACTTGGCTATTTTTTTTTTTTTTTGAGACAGAGCCTCAAGCTGTCACCCTGGATAGAGTGCTGTGGCATTGCAGCTCACAGCAACCCCCAATTCCTGGGCTCAAGCGAGGCTCCTGCCTCCGCCTCCCAAGTAGCTGGGACTACAGGCGCCCGCCACAACGCCCGGCCATTTTTTGGTTGCAGCTGTCATTGTTATTTGGCAGGCCTGGGGGCTGGATTCGAACCCGCCAGCTCAGGTGTACGTGGCTGGCGCCTTAGCCTGTTGAGCCACAGGCGCTGAGCCAACACTTGGCTATTTTTTAGACACTCTTGCTCAGGCTGGTCTTGAACTCATGAGCTCAAGCCATCCACCCACCTTGGCCTCCTAGAGTGCTAGGATTACAGGCGTGAGCCACCTTGCCCAGCCTTTGAGGACCTATTGTATTCTTTCATGGAACAAACAGCATCTTGTCCACTGTCTTTTCTGATTTTTGACATTTTCTGCCATACTCCCAAGTACTTCCCGAGGTGCCAGCTGAATCCAGTTCAGAGATGAACAAAGACAGTTTCTGTCTATCTGGACCGCCCAGCCTGGTGGGCAAGACAGAGGGTCCACACGCAACCCAGAGGGATGAAAAGACTCACGAGGGGATGTTGGCACTGGAACTGCCCTTGGGGTGCCTGTCTGAAAATATACAACCCTCTGTTTTGTTAATTTGTCAGATACATTCTTACGTCAGTTCCCTGGTATGCTTTTGTTCTTAGAGAAGATATTTACTTGTTCATTCCTAAATATTTATTGAGTACCTACTATGGGCCAAGTCCTCTTGGGCCTTGAGAGCCTCATAGTCTAGCAAGACAGTAAGACGAGTAAATAAACAGAGAACCCTGCTTTGTGTTGTAATGGAGTACTGCACAGGAGGTGTATTATTTTTATTCTACCTCATATGTAATTTTCTCATTTAGAATCTATAAATACACATACATATTACTTTAATCACATATCTTACATATATTCTGTTCTCATCTGAGTTATGTGTAATCTTATATATTATTGTTGCTTTTTAATATTATACTTTTCGTGTACAAAATAAGGTATTTCATATTTTTCTATCGTACTTTTGAGCTCCCTCCTTTTAACAAAATATTTTATCTGTTTTAAGAAGGTGCTTTTCTTGTGATTTAAATAGTAGTATATTTTCAATGGAGAAATTTTAGAAAATAAGGAAGAAATAAACATAAGTAAAAGTTGCTCATAATCACACACTACCCAGAGACAGGGATCACCAACGTGTCGCCATCTTTTCCTTCTAGTCTTTCTTAGGCTGCACTTTATATTGTGTACACTCTTATTAGGACACATATCGTCCTGGGTTTTATTTTTTTTTTATTTTTTTTTAAATATATGTATTTTATTATTCTTCATTACATTATTCCCCCCACCCCACCCCTCCGTGGTAAGACAGAATTGATTTACAGAAAAGAATACAGAAAACACCAAAGCTCCTGGTAGAGGGAGAGATTTCAAGT
>CAUYRH010156036.1:0-32780 GCA_963574655.1 Perodicticus potto | reverse complement strand
CTGTAGACCTGCCTTTGAGTGGTTTTGTGGGGGAGTTTGTTTACTTTGCCTGTCAACTTTTATGCTATCTGTGTACAATTTTAATTTGGGCCCTGTGGAGTCTTTGCTGGACCTGCTTGTCAAAATATACTCTGTACCGCACTAAGTGCTGTGTCTATTATTTTTCTTATTATCCCCACATGCAGACTGTCACACTCTGCCTCCCAGCCCATGCCTCCCTTCCCTATACCTTTCACACCTTCAAGCAGGGAGTTTTCAACCGTTGTGCTGCAGCACACTGGGTGCCGTAAAAGGACACTTACATGTGCTGTGGAAATTTTTAAAGATCAATTAATGACAATTATTGACACGGTGGGGGTGAGGGAAGGGGAGAGCAGAGAGAGAAAGAATGAGGGAGGGGTGGGGAAAGAAAGAGCAGAGAGAGGGAAGGAGCGAGGGGGGTGGGGTCTTGGGGCCTTTTACCCCCACACCTTTTGGGGGTAAAACACAATTATAAGAGGGACTTTACCCAACATATGCAACCAGTTTATCCTGGTTTCTTGTACCCTCAAGGAATCCCCAACAATAAAAAAAAAATAAAGGAAAAAAAAGATAATTAATTAAATTATTTTGAAAAGAAGTTCAAAGAATAGTAATTATATTCTTTTTTCACTCTTTTTTTTTTTTTTGATCAATATAATTTAAGTTTGACATGGAAGTTTAACCATAGGTTCAAGTGTGCTGTGAGATACAAAAGGTTGCAAAACACTGGGTAGGTCTCATCCAGGCACCTGCCTTTATCAGCCTTTTTTTATGTTGCAGTTTCCTAGGCCATTTATGATTATGTACAAAGATATGAAGAACTATAAATAATTTTTATGAGCCTATATATTTTACATAGAAAATACCTTTCTCACATAACTCAGGTATTTACAAATGATGTCAGAATTCTTCTTAAGTCTTTTCAAGTCACATGGTTTGAAAAAAAAAATAGAAGTTTTCCTAAAGTTCTTTGCAAAGGAGGGATGCAATTTAGTTGAAAGAAATACAAGTCTCAGTTCCAAACCAAAGCAGTTAGAAACTTTAGAAAGACATTCATTTTATTGAAATCTTTCTTTTCCTTACTCTCTACTCCTTTAGCAGATAGGCTATCTGCTTGCCAGACTTTTGTTTTCCTCTTCCTGGGCAGACAAGGAGACTTATTTCCCTAGCCCCTTTGCAGCTGAGACCACATAACTTGGTTCTGTCTTGTGGGATGTTGTGGGAATTACCTAAGCCATTCCCAAACCAAATCCTTAAAAGCATCCATCCATTTGTCCAGTTGCTACAGCTACACCTTTGGAGGTGATGTGTTCCAGATGGTGCCACTACAAGGTGGCAGAGTCTCTGTGACCACAACCACCAAGGACAGTATGAAGAAGATCCTCGCTGACCATCTGTGCTGAACTTTTAATGTGTGAGAGAGAGATGTGTGTAACTTGGTTAGACCACTGGGGTTTTTGTCATCATAGAATAGCCTAGCCATCCAATCAATACATTTCCTTTCTCTTTTTTCCTTATATTTTGCTCCAAGATAGAATTGACAAAACAGTATAAAGTCTGACGTAGAGCCACTTGTTGAAGACAAATGACAAAAGTATTTTACCATAGCAGAATTAAATTATAAAAATCTATGAAAATACCTATGGTATCATTTTTATTTGTTTTATTTACAATGTCTGTACAGGAAATTACTAATTGACCTTTTTAAGCCATACATGAATACAGAACATTCATCACAGAACAGAGATGTAGCTGTTACATGTGTATGTTTCTATATATCTATAGTGTCATGAGGTCCTGGGATGGAAATTATCACAATATTAATTGCACTTTTCTTCTTGAAATTACATAAAATTCTCCCTTGATATTATCATTTATTTTCACTGTGGTGAATACTATATGTACATCAAGAACTCTAAATTTATATCTCTGGTTGTGATTCTCTCCTGAACTCCAGGTTTGTATAGCCAGCTGACTTCCTGACATCTCCATTTGGAGTATAACGGACATGTCAAACTTACCATAAGCAAAACTAAATTCATGATTTTTTTCCTGGAGACCTTTTTCTACTACAGTTTTTTTTTTGTGTGTGTCTCAGTAATAGACAATTCCATTTTTTCCAGTTACTCAGGCTGAAATTCTTGTAGTTTTCTTTGGCTCCTCTCTCTCATCTCACATACCTGATCTGTCAGCAAATTGAGAATCCAACACTTATTTCCCTGCTGCTTTCACAATATTCTGTTTGGATTATTGCCTTTTGATTGTACTAATGCAATCTATTTTCAGAGGCTAGAGTCATCTGGTTAAAATGGAAGTCAGGTCATGCCGTTCCCCTGTGTAAAACCTCCATTGGCCTCCTGTCACACTCATAATAAAGCCTAAGTCCTTACAGAGGCCCACAATGCTGACCCTCCATTGCCTCTAACCATCTCTTCTATGGCTCCTCCCTTGGATTCAAGTCCAGCCACACTGGCCTCCTTCCTATTCTTTGACCAACCAGGCATTTTCCCAACTCAGGGCTTGGAGGGGGAAAACTTGCTGTTCTCTCTGCCTGGAACACCTTTTCCCCAAATATCCACATGCTTTTCCCCTGATCTCTTCTGGGGGTTTTCTAAAATGTTACCTTCACAGTGAAACTTTTCCCTACCAGCCCATTTAAAAATGTACTCCCAAACTCAGCCCTCCCTATCTTTCCTCCATATTTTAAATTTCTTCATATCACAGATCAGCACCCCATAGCACAGTGGTTACGGTGCCAGCTACATACACTGAAGCTGGCGGGTTCGAACCCAGCCCGGCCTGATCCAGCTAAACAACAGTGACAACTGGAACAAAAAATAGCTGGGCATTGTGACGGGCACCTGTAGTCCCAGCTACTCGGGAGGCTGAGGCAAGAGAATCACTTAAGCCCAACACTTTGAGGTTGCTGTGAACTGTGACGCCATGGCACTCTATGAGGGCAAAATAGGGAGACTCTGTCTCAAAAAAAAAAAATTTCTTCATATCACTATACACCATCTTAGGCTTACATGTTACATTTCCTTGTATACTTCTCTCTTCCACCAAAATATAAACTATATAATTATAATATTGATCTTTTTCTCTGTTTTATTCACTGCTATATCACCAGCACCTTTCATCAATGCTTGGAACAAAGTAAATGATAAATAAATAACTATTAAATGAATGAATAAGTGAAGAAAGGAAGCAATGAAAGAAGCAATTTTCCTAAACGATTTAAGTGTTATTGACCTTAAGCCATTTTAGACAGATGCTTTATATATTGCAGTTTTTTGGCTGGGGCTGGGTTTGAACCCCCCACCTCTTGTATATGGGGCCGGCACCCTAGTCCTTGAACTACAGGTGCCACTCCAGATGCTTAATATATTATCTCAGGGTGGCCATGCATCTAATCTATTCAAATTAAATACTGTTTTGTGTAACAGCATATATGCCAAAGTTTAAGAGCCTTCATTGTGTAAAAGTTATTTCTATCTGACCTGCTAAGGTTTAAAGAGATTTCTGTTCCTTGCCCAGTGAAGATGGATAACTAGTTATGATAGATTATATTATTGAGGGTCTAGTCAGAAATACAGAAACCATACTAGCTGCTTCAGCTGAGGAAACTTAATGCAGGGAACAGATCACACAGTCATTAGAGGGTAGAAAGATCAGAAAGGGGGGCGGCGGCTGTGGCTCAAGGAGTAGGGCACTGGCTCCACATACCGGGGGTGGCGGGTCCAAGCCCGGCCCTGGCCAAAACTGCAAAGAATAAAAAAAAAGAAAGATCAGAAAGGGAACAGTGAGGTAATCTAGGAAATACAACTATGGGAAGGAACTGCTTTTGCTGAGGGGGAATAAAATACAGAAATGCGATGATCAGAATTAAGAAACTTGAAAAATACCATAGACTGCTCACTTCAGCAGTGCATATACTAAAACTGGAACAAGAGAAGATTAGCATGGCCCCTGTGCAAAGATGGCACAAAAATTCATGAAGCGTTTCATATTTTTTAATGTTTATCTGGATGGAGTTGAAACACATTCTTCTTAGTAAAGTATCTCAAGAATGGAAAAATAAATATCCAATGTACTCCATACTGATATGAAACCAATATACAAACAATTACATGCTCATACAAATGAGAAAACATAAATATAGTCTAGCAAGGGGGCGGGGTGAGGAGGGTAGGGAGGGCTGAGGACGATGGGTGGGAGGATGGAGGGCATTTGGCAAGATCTCACCTAATGTACACAGTGTGAGGGTGTTTGACATGCCTACTGTGTAAAAGGCTCTTTTACAACCTGAACTTTACCTTGGAAGTGAGAACAATGTAACCTAAAAATTTGTACCCTTATATTAATTTGAGATAAAAAAGAAAGTAAAGGAAAAATGTACCATATAGCCTAGTAATTCCACTTTTACATACATACCCGAGAGAAATGGAAATATATGTCTATACCAAACTTGTGCACAAATGTTCATAATAGAAATATTCTTAACAGCCAAAAAGGAGAAACAATCCAAATACCCATCAACTGATGAATGGATAAACAGAATTGGTCTATCCGTACAATGGAATACTCCTCAGTCACAAAAAAGGAATGAAGTCCTGATACACACTACAGCATGGAGGAATCTTGAAAACATCATGCTAAGTGAAAGAAACAGTCACAAAACCATAAACTATGCAATTCCGTTTACATGAAATGTCCCAAGTAGGCAAACTCAGAGACATAAAGCAGGTTACTGGTTGCTTAGGGCTAGAGGGGGTGGAAAATGGAGAACGATTATTAATGGGTACTGGGTTTCTTTTTGGGTGGCCAAAATGTTCTAAAATTATTCTTCAATTGTGCTGATGGTTGCATAACTTTGTGAGTATATTAAAAAATACTGTTCACTTTAAGTGGGTGAATTTAATGGTATGTAAGTTATATCCCAATAAAGCTGTTTCAAATACAACTGTCTTGTAAGAAGGGCTCTGTGGCTCCAGGGTGCAGACCACTGATGAAAGGCCCAAACTGGATACTTCTGGTACCTCTGAGGAAACATGATAAAGCTTGTTTGGAGATAGAAAAAATACCTTGCAGACTGGAACCAATTGCACTGGCTTAGATAAAGGTCTATTGCTATTAGCACAACACTCGCAGCAACAGCCAACTAACGGGAGGAGGGGATTCTCTTTGTCTCTCCTCCAGCCTTTTAATCTCTGTCTAGCTCCCCTTACCATCAGGATTTCACAAAAAGCTAAATGGCAAAGGAGAAATGTAGTTTTGTTGAGTTCCGGCCTCAAAACAGAGTACAGCTTTGAGTTATTAATGGCCTGAAGATTGACCGAATCCAGACCTGCGGCACTTCAGGATCCTTGCATATTTGTTTACACATATTTTAAATCATATAAAACCAAAGTAACAAATTTATCATTCTGTCTAGTGGAATATAACTATCCTTTGCATAAACAAATATGCTCTCATCTTCTCTTTAAAAAGTGGAAAGACAAAATTTCCAAGTATTACAACAGTCATCTCTGCTTGGCAGTCACTCTCCTCATGGAGAAAATTTATTTTTCTTTGAGTTCTGTCACAATCATGCCTGAAAGTTCTGTAAGCTAAAGACTACGTAGCGACTATTTTTGCAATTTCTGAATCTAAAATAATTTCAAAGTATAAAAGGAGACTATAAAATAATAAGAGAAAAAGTGAAGGGAGCAAAAAGGAATTAATACCATACACACACAACAGGCAAGGAAGGAAATATAACTGAAGACTTCATTTCTATAACTGAAGACACAATATTCATAATGCCATCACTGATATGAGTAACTTGCTTCCAACAGCCGTTCATATTCCTTTATCCCTGAAGCAGCTGAACTGGTTGCTCTTATTGATATTTTACCTGGCTAGATGGTTCTGCTTGTTTTTTGTTTTATGGAAGGGTTAACACTACCTTTTCCTTTTAGACATAGAGAGTGCTAGAATGATCCCCAGAGAATCCCTTGGATTCCAGATGTAATTTAGCCTGACCCCAATGAGTAGCAGCAACTTAGTCTCATCTTGCTAAACCAGATCAGTCATTTCAATCAGAGCATGACTTTGCCTTTGGATTCAGGGGCACCAGGAGCCCAAAATGGCCAATGTCAGTTTCAACCTCCAATTCAATAAAACTGTGGTTGTGCCCTTTGCTTGGAACTAAGTCCTCTGAAACAGTAAAACCTAAGTAATGGGTTTAAAAGCAAACCTTTTATGAATAGGATATTAGCCATAATGTTGAGAGGGGACATTCCCACTCTCATCCCTTAATTCCTGGGCCCATGATTTTTGTGAGAGGGAGCTTCACATAGGTATTATTTGCTGACTTAAAATATTTTCTATCTCCTGTGAGGTAGAGTTCAGTGTTTCTTGTCTTGTCTCTCTCCCAACTGTCATAACTAAACCTTTAGTTGGGCTATGCTTCCTTCTATTAGTTGATGCTTCTGGGTGATGGAGTATAAAGTAAGATCAATGAATTCCATGGGCATGTGCTCATTGCCTCATTTTTTCCCTCTGAACTGAGTTTTTGGTCAGTAGCAATGATTGGTGGGACATCGTGATGGTGAATAAAGCATTGTATGTGTGCACAGATGGTGGTGCTGGCAGAAACATTATTGGCAGGGAAGGCAAATCAATATCTAGAAGACACGTCTACTCAAGTGAAGAGAGAACACTACTTGGTCGGTGACAAAAGGGATCCAGTGTAATTAACCTGCCACCAGGTGGCTGGCTGGTCCCCTGGGAGAATGCTGCCATCCTGGGGACTTAGTATTGGTTTCTTTTGTTAGTAGTTCAGGCACTCAGCAGTAGCAGTTGCAAAATCAGCCTTGGTGACAAGAACGGCTAGCATATAGAAAAAAGAAATTCCCATTTCTCTCATCCTGCCTGCCTATCTTGCTCTAGGAAACCAAATAGGAAGCTAACTGATAAGGGGGAAATATAGTTTAACTGAGTTCTAGCCATAGTGTCGTACAGCACAATAAAGCCTGGTGACTAGTTCTGAGAGAAAATAGCTTACTAACCACTTGTACTTGGTAAATGTAATTCTCCTCCTCCTGGGCAGAAGCAACTGCACACGGCCAGGCCTTTTATGAACTGAGAGTCATGACGGAACGACAGGCTGAGCACAGGCTTTGTTGTTAAATCTCAGTCCCACCACGAACAGGTACGTAGGAGATTGGGCAAAACACCTGATTCCTATATGCCTCTGTTTTCCTGTTCATTAATAGAGAATAAAACTCATCTCATAGATATTCTATGAAAATTCCATGAAATACATAAGGTAACATCTGTCAAAGCACTCATTACTCAATAAATACTGTTCCCTGTCCCCCCAAAATTTCCAGTCTGAATCAATGATCACTTATCTTGTGTGTGGAATTACTCTTTACCTTCTAGCAGTGGTTCTTAATGGGGGAGATTCTGCCCCCCAGGAGACACTTGGAAATGTCTGGATACATGTTTGGTTATCACAACTAAGGTAGGGGTTCTAATGGCATCTAAGGCACAGAGGCTAAGGATGCTTCTACTTATTCTGCAATGCACAGCCCCCCATAACAAATACATAACACTCCACATGTCAGTAGTGCTGAGGTTGAGAAATCCTGTAGCTGGGGCAGCATGATTATTTATATAATAAAGCCACTTTCTCAGATGGGAAGCCCAAATGGAAATAACTGCAAAAGCATTTGAACGGTGTTAACTGACTCCTTGCCACATTGCCTTGCTCCCAAATGGGTTCATAATGGTGCTTTTAGATTACATTGCAATGGCACAGCACAAGCACACTTACAGAAGATAAATAGCTGCCAAACTGGCCAGAGAGTAGCCATCTTCCTTTTTAAATTTATAGCAGTCTGATCTTCTGTCTCATAGAGCAGGGGATGAGCCAGCCGCATATCCTCTTCCCCAGGTTAAACAATAGTGACGTCTCGGACAGTTTCAGCAGCAGCACGAACTGAAATTTATGGAGTGTTCTCTGTGTACCAGGCACTACGCTAAATGCTTTTCATGCATTATCTCATTTTGCTTTTCTTCAGAGGTTCATCTCTTTTTTTTTTCTCATATTTAGCCATCATATTAGATCAGATTGAAGTATTAACCCTTTAAATGATTCTGCAGGATCATTCACAGGGTATGAGCATTAATTATTGAGAAGGTAAGTGCTATGCAGATATTATGCTTTAAGTGTTTTTCTTCCCTGCAAACAAACTCTCTGAAGAGAGAAATTAATCACAGATTTTCAGACATTCAGTTTGTTGCAAGTATTGTCTACATATGACTGGGTGAAAAACAACAGCAATATCTCATGGTGTTCACCTTGGGAAATTATTTAGCACTTGTCTTTTGGCTTCTATATTATAATAGCCCAAAAGAAAATAACATCATGAACCTTGCACAGGAAGGGTCAAGGGCATTGCGACTTTGTGCAAGATGGAGACATTTTCTATAAATTTTAATCACTAAATACTTGACTTCACTAATCCATATCAAAAGACTATTTCCAAAAATGTGAGTCTATAGACTCTACCATAAGGAAAATGAAATCAAGAATCAAATTCTAAAAGAATAGCAACTCATACCCCTCATACACTTGGGTTTGCCTTAGGGGTATCCTGTGTTGAAGAAATGCTTGTCTTGTGCTAGAAAAAGCCCTGGCTTTGGAGTCAGAAAGATCTTTTATGATTTTGGGTGAGCTACATAATTTTTAGGAGATTCAATAAAATGGAGGTAATAGGACCTACTTTACAGAGTCTTTAGGAGACTTATGGAAAGAACAAAGGTAGTGTGCCTAGTATATACTTGATGCCTTATAAATGCTACTTGCACTCTCCTTCTGCAGCATTAAAATGGCATTTCCAAATCAAGGTAAATATCATCAGAAATAAGACATATCACTATCATGAGCCCTTTGATATGACTGGTTCTGCCAATAATGTACAATTTCACTCCGATTGTTAGAAAATCAGACAAACCCCAAATGAGGAACATGCTACAAAATCAGTACTTTTCAAAAGTGTCAATGTCGTGAATGATGGAGAAACTGAAGAACTGTCACAGATGGAGGAGAGCAGAAAGAAATAATGACAACATACAAAGTGGAATTTTGGATAAGATACTGCCATACAGAAAGGGTATTGGGAAAAACTTATGAAACATGAGTAGGTTTTGCCATTTAGTTAATAATGTGCCAATGCTAATTTTTTGCTTCTTGATAATTGTGCTATGGTTCAGTAAGATGTAAACATTAGGAAAAGTGGGTGAAGTATATGAGAACTCTTCGCACTATTTTTGCAATTTTTTTGTGTCTAGAATTAGTTTAGAATAAAACTAGGCAGATCAAATAATTTGTTAGAGTTCAATAAATACATTTATGGCTCCCATTAGTTGTATTTCTTTTTTCTTTTTTTTTTCTTTTGAGACAGAGCCTCAAGCTATTATCCTGGATAGAGTACCGTGGCATCACAGCTCACGGCATCCTCCAGTTCCTGGGCTCAAGCGAGTCTCCTGCCTCCGCCTCTCAAGTACCTGGGACTACAGGTGCCCGCCACAACGCCCAGCCATTTTTTTTCTGGTTGCTGCCACCATTGTTCTTTGGCGGGCCCGGGCTGGATTCGAACCCGCCAGCTCAGGTGTACGTGGCTGGCGCCTTAGCCCGTTGAGCCACAGGTGCCGAGCCCCATTAGTTGTATTTCATTAATTCCCCAAATAGTAAAATACTATCCAAGAAAGAAATCCTTTTCTCCTCTAGGAACTAAGTATAATCTATTTCATATGACATAAACATATACACAAACACACATATATTTATAGGACAATTCAGAAATGTATACCAAATTCCTTAAAATATGCATACATTTTAATTCTGCTATTTCATATCTAGAAACTTATCCTAAGGAGACCATAGTATTCTTTTTTATTAGATGATCAATACATTATTAGTTAAGTACACAGAAATAGAAAAAAATCCTAAAATTCACATGGAATCACAAAAGAATAGCCAATGTGGCAAAACTTGAGCAAAACAAACAAAGCTGGAAGCATCACATACATGACTTCAAAATCTATTACAAAGCTATGGCAACTGAAAGAGCATGGTGCTAGAATAAAAACAGAAACACAGACCAACTTAACAGAATAGAGAACCCAGAAATACATCCACATATTTACAGCCAAATGATTTTCATCAAAGTCACCAAGATCATACATTGGAGAAAGGAGAGATTTTCCAATAAATGATGGAAAAACTGAATAATGATGTGCAAAAGAATGAAAGTAGACCCCTATCTCTCACCATATTCAAAAAATCAACTCAAAATTGTTTAAAGACTTAAATGTAAGACCAGAAACTATAAAACTACTGGACGATAACATAGGGAAAATACTTCAGGACATTGGTCTGGACAAAGATTTTATGGGTCAGACTTCAAAAGCACAGGCAAGTAAGGCAAAAGTAGACACATGGGTCATATTAAAGTAAAGAAACTTCTGCACAGCAAAGGAAACAATGAATACAGTGAAGAGACAACATGTAGAATGGGAGAAAATATTTGTAAACCATTCAAACAAAGAGTTACCATCTAGAATAATATAAGAAACTCAAACAACTTGACAGCAAAAAACAAATAATCTGATTTAAAAATGAGGCAGAGACTCTGAATAGACATTTCTCAAAGGAAGACATACAAATAGCCAATGAATTTGTGGAAAAATGCTCAACATCATTAATCATCAGGGAAACACACATCATAATCACAATGTCCTCTCACCCCAATTTGAATGACTATTATCGAAAAGGAAAAAGGAAAAAAAAAAAAAAAATCCTGGAGAGGATGCAGAGAAAAGGCAACTCATACGCCTTTGGTAGGAATTTAAATTGGCACAGCCATTATAAAAGACAGTATGGTGGTTTCTCACAAAACTAGAAATAGAACTACCATATCATCCAGGAATCCTATTACTGGCTTTTTATCCAAAGGGGAAGAAATCAATATTATCAAAGACATACTTACACCCACTGTGCATATTGCAACACTCTTCACAACAGCCCAGGTATGGAATCAACCTAAGTGTCCATCAGCAGATGAATGGCTAAAGAAAATGTGGTATATAGACAGAATGGA
This sequence comes from Perodicticus potto, assembly GCA_963574655.1. NCBI lineage: Eukaryota > Metazoa > Chordata > Mammalia > Primates > Lorisidae > Perodicticus > Perodicticus potto. The sequence goes on along the minus strand of CAUYRH010156036.1, from coordinate 21,606 downwards.
ATAATGTGCAGCCATACAAAAGAATGAAACCCTACCCTTTGTGAGCAATATAGATTAGCTTGGAGGATATCAAGTGAAATAAGTCAGGTACAAAATGATAAATACCACATGTTCTTACTCATATCTGGGAGCTAAAACAATTGTGCTCGCAGAAGTAGAGAGTAGATTTGTGGTTATTAGAGGGTGGGAAAACTAGGGAGAAGGGGAGAATAGGGAGAGCTTAGTAATGGATACAAAATTACAGCTAGACAGGAGGAATAAATTCTAGTGTTCTATAGCATTAGGATAAATATGATTAACTGTAATTCATGGTATATTTTCAGATAACTAGAAAAGAGGATTCTGAATGTTCACAGAACCGATAAAAGGATAAATGTTTGAGATGATGAGTATGCTAAATACCCTGGTGTGCTCATCACACAAGGTATACATGTATCAAAATATCACTCTTTAGCCCATGAATATATATAATTATTACATGTCAATTAAAAATAAAACTTAAAAGATTAGTTAAACAATTGATGGATTAAGTATATCAATAAAAATGTTGGTCAGAGGATAATTTATCATAACAAAAGGAACAAATAATCCAAACCTAGGTCAAGAAACATTTAAATAAATGATAGATTTCATGCCTTTCAACTGTTAAAAATGTTGATGTAGCGATTTAGTAACATGGAAAGAAGCTCAGAATATACTGCTAATTGATAAACAGTCAGGTTACAAATCCCATTATTGTTAAGAAAAATATCATTAAAATATAAAAGGATACACATCCAAATGTTTTCAGTGATTGTCTCTGGATGATGAAATTTTACATGTATAACTATATTACTATTGAAGTTTCGGGCCAGATGAGAAATTACAATGGTACGAGAGTCCAAAATGAGTCATTCAAATCACTATAAATGATTTTAAAGGAAATGAGTCCAAGATCTTGTTCCAGGACTCCTGGACCTCTCAGCCATAACAAGGATATAAAAAGACATCAGAGAAATGATTTTTTAAAGGAAATTGCTGAAGAAATTTCTTTGAAGAGAGCTACTGCAGTGTTGTGGACCCTGCTCCCTTTGGCGGTAGGGCGGGAAGGGCTACATTTATCCTAGCCGGGTGGCTGTGAAGGACAGCGCTAATAGAGTTCAAAATGTGTGTCCCATTGTTGGGAGAACCACACTCATGTCGGAGTGATTTTTGCCTGTGAAAGCTACCAGGGATTGAGGACCAAAGTCAGATACTGCCCAGGACATGACAAAGAAGGTGAGGGAAGGTCTGAGAAACTACAGGCTAAGAAAGGGCTTCTCCGTTTGCGTGGCCCGAATTTTCAGTTTGTGATGTGACACATGCAAGTCGGAGCATTTTCTACGGACCAGATTTAGGCCACAAGAGAAAGGGCAAGCCACTTTGGGAGCACCACTGGGCCTCTCCAATATGGTGGCTCGAGAGACCTGAGCAAAAAGAAGTTGGAGGTGGACCATGAAATGCTTGGGGTCTAAGCAGGAAATATCTAGTCAAGGAACTAAGAACAGCGTAGACCAGCAAGAAAAAGCTGACGAGGACTCTGCATATCCTCGAGGACGGTTTTAAACGTTTTCGAAGCACACAGTAATGATTGCTTATGGTGTTACAAGATTAAATGTGAGTATTTTCTCCTCTCCTCTTTCTCCCTACATCCAGCTGTTTCTAAAAGAGTCATAGGTTTTAGTACAGCCTGTAGATATTATTCATATGCCTTTATCTACACTTGATCTTAGCCAAAAGGCAAAGAAGCAATAGTACGATGATATGCATTTATCTAAAGAGGGACAATAGGCCGAAGCTCAAATTGAAAATCGGAAGAATTTCACAAAAGATCAAATCAGAACTGAGGCCCAAAATAGAAGCTTGGATGTTAAAAGTGTTGTTCATTTTCCTGTCAGTTAACCTCGGGCTACATTAGTACTAAGGATACTATGCAATAGGGTGGTACCTTCAGGTAAGATTGGCCATAACATGCATCAGAGAGCAGTTAAGTTTCAGCAGGAATTATGAAATGCTTTGAAATGGACGTTAAAAGCCACTTGCTTTTATTTTGAGAGTAGAGTAAATACTAATTACAGAGGAGGTTCATATTCTACTAGAGAGATGTAGGAAGATGTGTATAAAGAATCATACATGAATTTTAGTTTATACGAAGGCTGCATTCATTTGAGAAGATGTAAGTGTTGGAATCGAATTGCTAAAGAAATAATGAACTTATTTTGGAAAACATTGCACATTTTTTGTTGAGGCCACCCTGGTTTTCTTCTTCTTTAATCACCATTGGCTCATTCCGCAGCATTTTGCCTATGTCTCCATGATAATTATGCTCTAATCAGTGTGACATTCCTTCAACAGCTGTACTAATTACCATCTATAAAACTCATGCCCACTGCTATTCCAAGCACTGCATGCCCATAACTTTGGTGGAGCACTTCTCCCTCCTAGGATGAGAACCCTCCTAGATCCTGGGCTAACTCATTTGAATTGGTCTTTCATCTTTGCTGAGGAAGAAAATGACAATTACATTTTTTGAGAGGAACTAGGCATGCTCTCACTTTAAACACTGGGAAATGTAATTCCACTAACTAATTTCTTTCCGTAAAAAGATGTAAAATCGTTAAACACCCTTTCCTCTCCACATGCAACTTGAAGAAGCATGGTCAGAAAGAAGGGTATTCCACTCAACTGACTGCTAAGTTTACTGACACTACCTTCCTCCTACAGAAGGTGGCAACTGATGCCCTTTGCCTACTAAATCACTAACACCTGACAGACTGGCACTATTAACTCCCCACAATACACACACACCACACACCTCACACACACATCTGTTCCAATCATTGAGTTCTGTGCTTATCAAATGTCGTTGCACCTGCTTTTGCACCTGCTTATGCTACTTTTCTTCATTACAGCAATTACAAAATTTAATAAGAAAGAAAACTGCTGTTTGAAGAAACTGTATTGGGTACTTTATTTTTTTTTATTTTTTAATTTTTTTTTAAATTTTAAAATATTGTCATTTTTATTCCTATTAGTCCCAATTCATAATTGCTAAGTCATGGAAGAAGCCCAAGAGCCCAACGATACACGAATGGATTAATAAACTTTGGTACATGTATTGGGTACTTTAGAAAGACTCTTGTAAAGACAAGTTCCTCAGACATTGCTGTCAAAGGGTGTTGGACAAACAAAAAGCATTCTGCATCTTTAATGCATTTGCAAGCAGCTTCAAATTCTCATTCCACTTAAAGACTACACTATAAACTTTAGGTAGAGTACTAAGAAAAACCATTTGAACTCGAATTGGTGGACTTCTGCTACAATAAAGCCATAGCCTCATGCACATTGATGTGTCATTGTTTAAAGTAGTTTCTTAAAATAAACAATATTTTTATGATTCCTTAACTTAACTTAATTTTTCAACTGAACAATAAGTTTACAGTCCTGGATGGATTTAACAGGAGAAATTCTAACCTATGACTTAGAGCAGGGGTGGATAAACCACAACCCAGGGGCCAATGGGCCAAATCCAGTCAATCTCCTGTTTTGGTATGGCCCATGAGCTAAGAATATTTTTACATTTCTAACTTTAAAAACAATCAGAAGAAGAATATTTTGAGATGTATGAAAGTTGTAAAAAGTTCAAATACCTATGGCTATGAATAAAGTTTTATCAAAACATATCCATACCCATTCTTTTAAGTATTGTCTGTGGTTGCTTTCCAAGTTATCAATGCGAAGTTGAGGAGTTGTGACACAGACTATGTCAAAAATATTTACTATGTGATGTTTTAGAGAAAACGTTTGCTGGCCTCTGACCTAGAGTGTCGAAAACTTTCTTTTTTTTTTTTTTTGTTGCAGTTTCTTTCCTTCCTTCTCTTTTCCTGTGTTTGATGGTAGGAGGCATTTAAGGCCACCTTCACCTCTCCAATCCGTCAGGATGAATATTGCCTTTCTTCACTAGTACGCAATCTATCCATGTAACAAAGTTATACCATACCCCATCAATTTATACAAATAAAACAAAATAAATTTAAAGAGAGAAAAAAATATTGCCTTTCTGTGGGCTAGGATTCGCATGAGGACAAAATGCTTTTCTGAACAGTCAAACATTTCCAGAGTGACCTTTTAATGCACATTATTTACTCATAGGAAAGCTTTCTTTGAGTACAGACACCACTGAGTGCATCTTTTACTTTTCTCTTTCCTTTAGGGCCAGGTTGTCTGAAAGAACAAAGCAATTCTTTTGCTTAGTTTCCCTTCTGAAGGAATGATGTAGGTGAATGACCTGGAGAAAATTGATTTTTTTTTTCTCTTTGTGCATCTTGGTTTAATTTCACCTTTGGAGTTGACAGATAATCCTCCTTTATGATTTACTGGAAAATACTGGTATTCAGAGAGAGGTGTTGGACAGCCAAATATATGATTTAAAAAGCGACATTGATCTCTCTCTCTTTGAGTGGGGAGGGCAAGAAGCAGTCAAAAACAAAAGAGAAAATAGAGATCTAAAATTGTAGATTTCTTCTTTGCGCCAAAGCTATACTTTATTGACTATTACAAAGTGTTCAAGGGGACGTCTAATTTTCCGGTGGAAGAGGACTAGAATAATATATGATAATTGGCTTCTGGCTTAACAAGGTGTTAACTGAAAGTTTTGACGGAGGAACCAAGGTACAACATGTAGCCGTCTGAAGTCAGGTTCCTTAGAAATAACAGCCTGAGCTAGAGATTCCTGTGCAGGTCACTTATTAAGAGTGCGTTTTGAGAAGAGTCTGTGATGAAGTGGTGAAAGCAGGGTAAGGAAAGGGAGAGGCTCAGCGAAATGGTTTTAGGGCCATTCTAGCCTTGGCTTGAAATTCGGGGAGCTCTGGGACATGTCTAGCAGCACAGAAGCTGCCCGTGAGGTAAGGAAGCAGGGCTTCTGTTCCCTCAGAGAGTCCTGACTCACCATGGGTGCAGGAGTCAAATTCCCAGGCTTCTAGCCAGGCCACTCCAATTGCCCAGGGCAGTCCTCCAGAGACTGAGAGTTGGAGGTGAAGGAGCACCATATCCCAGCAGGTTGTCAAGGGACCCACAAGACCAATACCATGAGCTATGGGCTCAGATTCCAAATCAGGTCGGGAGGCAGACCATCATGCAGCACTTGCAAAGAATAAACAGCTCAAACTTCTCAGCCTCACCAAGGGGCTAAGGTGTTGGGGCAAATCTTCACCTGCAGGAAAAAGCCAGAGAAGGAGCAGCACTGTCTTCTGTTTTGTTGTACAGCAGGCTGGACCCAGGGGAGGGAAACAAGAACCTTCCAAGAAGATAGAAGGGTTCACGATTATATGGGACTTACTCTGATTGCAGATTGAAAGTGACCCTAGGTGTTGCATTACCTAAGCATCAACGTCAAAGTAATTGCATTTTTCAGCTTTAATCCGGGGGCAGTGGAAAAGTTAGCCTCACTTAGGGAAATTTAAAGGGGGTAATGGGAGACAAAAGGTACTTGCTTTGTGACAGCATTCCGCTAGTCTTGTCAAACAGCGCGTCACTCTATCTAGAAGACAATGAAATCATCTGTGTACCTAAAATTTGTGGCCACCATTTCTAGAATTGATCACAACTTTCATATTCAAGGAGAAGAATTTTTTATGTTTCTATTCTAAAGTTTGTATCCTAGATGCCTCTTTTGATTTTAAAACATCAAACTGGGAAATGCTTTTGGAGAGTAGAGCAGAGGGAGGAATGGAGAGATCTACCTGGGGAAATAGGAGGAGGAAATTTAAGGACTTACCTACAGGTTTTATTTTCAAGGCAAGCATACATTCTTGCTCAGATCATCTTTCTCTGTGGTGCCTATGGGGAATGGGTGATTAAGGAAAATTATGGAGGTCCTAAGGGTACCCTTCCCAAGTCACCTACGGGAGGTTGCCACTGTAAGGCCCCATCATTCTCTCCAATTTCACAAATGAGGAAAAAGAGACCCAGAAATGCCAGGAGATTATCCAAGATCACACAGCAGCCAGGTGGCAAAGCCTGGAAGTCTAGCCTATCTGACGCTCATGACCTTGTTTCTTCACTCTTCCTCTAAGCATGGTGGAGAAAAGACCCAGCTTTGGGAGAAGTCACTTTGAATGTGTTCGCTATAAGCCTCATGGAATAAAACTTTTGTTTGGAAAGATTCGAGTCTTTTGGAGGAAGGTTATTTGTTTCTGCTCATGTAATGCAATTGGCCTGTTTAATGTGAGATGAGAAGAAACTGCTTTTCTCTGCTCAGTCTATCCATTTTTAAAAGCACATAGAAAACCAAGTCTACTGCTGCTGACACTAATGTGCGTGGGGAAGCTCACCAGAGATGAAAACACTAATTTATCTCAGTCTAGTGATCACTTCAGTTCCTTCCTTCTCTCTTAGTGTAAATTGCTAAGAATGTGAGACGGTGTCCTGACTGGAGGTTTGTTATCATTTTGCTTAATTAAATAACGTTCTCTGAGGCATGGAGTTGTAATTACTTCCTCCCTTTCTTTTGCTCATTAGTTAGAATCCTCACATTTCTTTGTAATCCATGGTAGGTTTTCCCCTCTTACTGTTGCGGCCACCATGGTAGAGATTTCTTATGCTTTGGTTTTCACCATATTAGAATAGAATCTCCTTAAATTTATAGCAGTTACTTATACAACATTTGCAGGACTCTTTTCTCTATAGATGGCGAGATTCTTATCTTGGGCAATTTTCTCTAGAAGAGATTTTGGTCATGTAATTTTAAAATTCTGTAAAATGAAAAGGGAGGAAGTTATTATTATAAAGGTTTTCTTTTTCTTTGTAAACCAAGCAGATGGTTTCATTATCATCTTTTTCTCTGGAGCATATGTTGACGTAAATAGTAAGTTTATGCATCCAAGCAAATAACAGTTTTACATATAAGGTTCATCAGAGAAATAAAGAATAATAGTGTCACTCTCATGGGCATATTTATCTATAAATCTATGACTGGGGACTCATAATCTGTTCTATATAAATATCAACTCAAATCTGCTCTTTATTCCACTTGAGATAAATTTCTTCGGATGAATTCAAATTCAAAATCTTGGGCAAAGAAATTCATTTTGTTTTGGATATAATAACAGTTATTTTTTCTAAGGTAGCAGGTACAAAGATAATACCTAATAATGATAGTAAATATTTGTGTGTCTGACCTGTGCCAAGTGTTTTACATGCACTATTCTATTTAATATTCATCAAATCCCTATGATTCAGTATTATTATGATCTCTTTTTTACAGTTGAGATAACTGACATTTGTAGATTGCTAAAAGTCCCATACCTTTTAAGAGGTACAATTGGGATTGCAACATTTAACCATCCAATTTTCAGCCTGTAACTTCTTCCTTAAACTTCCTATCATCCCCGAGGTAAGGGATTCTAGAGAGCTAATTAAGTTTGGAAGCGGAAACCTTTTCTATGGTGTTATCCAAATGAAGAATGACCTAAAAGAGGGTAGCCAAAGAACCAGTTTGGGTTACTTTATTTGGGGAAAGGTCTAGAGATACCAGTTATTTCATAAGAAGTAAGCTTTCTGGGTTAAATTTTTCAAATCCAGGAATGCATATGGCTACCTCAGGATCTTTGCACTAGCTGTTCCCTCTGCCTGAACGTTCTTCACTAAGACATCACATGGAAAACTCCTTTATCTCCTTCATGTCTTTGCTGTAATGTCAACTCCTCAATGAGCCTAACCTGACTACTCTATTTAAAATTAGAAGTCCTCAACCTTAAACTTTTGATCCCCCTTACTTTGCTATATTTTTTCCATAGTAGTTATGACATATCACAAAATTGACAACTATTATGTCTACTGTTCACTACCTGTCTTTCTCCACTAAAATGTAAGCATCTCAGAGAAAGGGATCTTTGTCTGATTTTTGTTCAAGAAGTTTCTGGAGGTGCACCCAGTACACAGTAGACATACAATAAATTCAGTCTGGTAAATAAATCAGGAAGATAATGTTCCCAGGACTTATAAACAAGCAATCAGAAAATAGGGGAGATCAAACTCAGAACTTGACCTGAGGAGAATCTCAGAACTTTCATGAACATCACAAGAGAAAGTCTCTTTTCGGTTGGATCTACACCCTCCCATACACACCCACAGACACACATTGCCTTGCAAGGCAATGCCATTGGAGTATTTTAGAAGAAGCAATTCATTTTGGAGAAATTGGATCTACATTTCTCTGGGAAAATGAACATGAAAGTTGTCTCCTTTGCTCTGTAACTTAATTATAATATGCCCAGTTGCTCTGGTAATCTATGCCAGCCTGTACACCAACTGCACAAAGTAAGGATGGGTGGGGAACAAAGAATTAGAAATGGTGCTCTTGTCAGGAAAGCCTGATCACTGTGAATTGATTGACTCTCGCAAAGGAAAGTGTAATTTCTTTCACTTTCAATAGCTCACAGTGGCTCTCTTAGCCAATACCATTGATTGTGCTTAATGTACGATGCAGAGCAACAGATAAAGACATCTGGGAGGCAACTAGGTTGTAAGACAATAAGAGTTTTTCCATAAAGTAAACCCAAGAGCTTTGGAGGTTGAAGGTGAAAGAGATGAGAGGAAGTAGAGAAGGGAAACAGGGATGAAAGGCAAATCAGACTTTGAGATTAACATTGACAGAAGGGAAACAGCCTGGTGAAAATAGAGTGCCACCTATAGCATAGGACTGCAAGAGCACCTGAAAAATCTTAATTGGAGGTCACCAGCAGCAGGTCTTCAAAAGTCAGCCACTTAGAACAGCAGTCAACAAACTGCAGTTGCTAGGTTAAATCTGCTTCGCCATCTGTTGTCTGCTCCACGAGCTGAGAATGGTCTGTAGGCTTTGAACTGGTTAAAAAAAAAAAGAAGACGATTAATATTTTGCAATGTGAAAATTATATGAAATTCAAATTTCAGCATCCATTAGTAAAGCTTTACTGGAACACAACCATGCTGATTCCTTTGCATATTATCTATGACTATATTTGTGCTACATTAATACAGGGGACCCTTGAAGAGCACAGGTTTGAACTGTGCAGGTCCACTCATGCTTGGGTTCAACACAGCATTTTAGGGATGTGAAACTCCAGTACCCGGAGGGCCGATTTTCATATACACAGGTTCCACAGGACCAACTGTGGGACTTGATATGTGGATTTTGGAGTATGTGGGGGTCTTGGAAGCAATCCCGCACAGATACCAAAGGGCAATTATAGAGTAGAGTATTTAAGAAAGAGACTATATGGACCACAAAGTCTAATATAGTTAATAAAATAAAATAGAAATATTTGCCCTTTACAGAAAAAATTTGCCTAATCTTGACTTAGAACCTCAGATACTTTGCTATGTTTTTGTAGTAGAGAGATGCAATAGAGTTTCCTGCAGATGCTTTTTAAAATAAGATAAATCTTATGAGAACATATTTATATTGTAATAATGTAACACATCTTACATTTTTTTCTAATCTTGCTGCTATACAGCCTTGTTAAATATCTCTCATCTTGAAAACAGCTCATCAGCCAAGAGCCACATATCTGGTGATGAGTAATAAGCATTATTCATTAATTTAAGTAACATTCCAATTTTATTGAGTTTTCCTTTGAATTGTTTTCAATTTAATAAAAGTGAACTGCACCTAATAGAAAATTAAATGCCTGCATTTGCCTCAAAAGTTGAAACCACTTTTCTCTTCCAGACTCTTCTTAGAATGTGCTAGAATTATTTTTTTTAAGGCAGCAAGACGTATATATGCTATAAGACTTCTTCCAAATGAATTTGAACCTCTTGGATTGGTACCGTGTGTGCTGGAGAATGTGGTAATTATGGGATCCATTCTAAGAATGCAGAGTTCAAAAGAGTTTTAGCCTTGTTTGTGGCTATAAATGTACTTGAATGTTCTCATCTTTATCAGCTTATGAGGACAGATATGGCTCTATTAATATTGAAGACAAATATAGTTCTATTAATATTAATAATGGATTCCCCTTAGCTCCCAGCTTCCCTCTGCTTATACAGAAATGTCAGTGCCTTGCAAATTTCCCCTCTCCAGGCACTTTGGGAGTCCTCAAGGCTATCTTGAAGGTGCCCATTTATTGGGCTCAGTCCTGGCTTGCTGTGGCTGCCAGACAAGCAGGGTGGCAAGACGTGCAGGTTCTAAATATCCTAGGGAGCTGTGCAGTGATGTTATCACACCAGTTACAGCTGCCTCTGTCACCTCTGTGTTGCTGAGCTGCAGATCTGCTGCCCATCTGGAACTTTCCATGACCCTGTTGTCCCTAAGAGCCCTGCTGCTCCTATGAGACAGATTTGCAGCTGCTGCCTCTAATATCCCGTTCCTATGGGACACTTAATGTCAGTATCCAAGATGACAAGGAGACATGGTTTGGTTGGGTGCTGTCCCACAAAAAGACTGGTTGGAAACAAATGTGCCACAGAGTTTAGGGGACCAGCATATCTCACTTAAACTCATGCGCTTTCTGCCTTTCTGGGTTCATCATACCTCAAGTGTGGGTGAGTGCCCAGCAAACCTAAAACTGTTTTCTTCTCCCACCCTCAAGCCACAGCCCTGAGTCTGTTTAGTTGTTCTGGAGTTTCTCTCCATCATCAAAACTTTTTCTGGGGACTGGTCAGCCCTTCCTGCAACCTAGACTTTTCCGGGGCCTTTCCAGTGTGTTGAAATTATCTATACATATCTGAATTGAAATTGAAGTTAGGGTTAAATATTCTTCCCTTCTACTCCTTAGTTCCCAAGTAAATAGCCGGGTACAGACAAATAAGTGTGATATGTGTGTGTGGGGGGTCAGTATCAAATTTCGAAATCTCACCCTACCAGGGATCTCTGTTATATAAAATGAAAAGGTTTTTGGGAGGTGTGAATGGAAGAATTCATTATAGTCTACTGTGAGAAAAATTATACATAACTTTTTACTTGAGTCTTTTATTCTGAGAAAATTACATGGATGCTTTTATGATGCTTTCAATAGACATTTCTGACTAGATGAAAATGATGTATTTAATAAGGTATTCTTTAACTTTTCATTCATTCATTGAAAAACTAATTGTGCATCTACTATGTGCTAGGTACTGGGGATCCTAGGGACCTAAGAGGTCCCTACACTGATGGATATCAAATTCTAGTGAGGGAATAATAAATAATGAATAAGTCAATAAATACATATATAATTTTCAGGTAGTTAAGATTTTCAGAAAGCAAATTAAAACAAGGTGAAGAGATAGGGAGTGATAGCTGGAGGTGCTATGGTACAGAGAGAAAGCCTCCATGAGAGAGTAATTTCAGAGCCCAGATTTAAAGGAAGTGAAAGAATGAGCCTGATCTTAGAGAAGACATGTACAAGGCAAGCCGGGAGTCGGACAGGATAGAGGATGGATGAAGATTCTGGGCCAGCACTGATGAACATTGCTTCAGGCCAACCTTCAACTTCAATCACACCCTCTTTTCTCTTTCTCTTTCAGAGAGTTTAAGCATTCTACTTAAAAGTAATCTGGGGCGGTGCCTGTGGCTCAAAGGAGTGGGCATCAGCCCCACATGCCGGAGGTAGCGGGTTCAAACCCAGCCCTGGCCAAAAACCGCAAAAGAAAAAAATAAATAAAAGTAATCTGAAAAATTCCTGCTTCCTCCACATGTGCACACACACAACTCCCCCCCCCCCAAACACACAAAATTACCATTTATAAAGACCTGCCATACTCCAGAGATTTTTACACAAGTCTTTGATGATATTTAAAATGATCCTGGAGGGGCTGGGCATGGTCACTCAATCCTAGCACTCTGGGAGGCCAAGGCAGGTGGAGTGCCTGAGCTCATGAGTTCAAGACCAGCCTGAGCTAGAGTTAAGTCCTCGTCTCTAAAACTAGCAGGGCATTGTGCTGGACACCTGTAGTCCCAGGTACGTGGGACGCTGAGGCAAGAGAATCACTTGAGCCCAAGAGTTTGAGGTTACTATGAGCTATGACACCATGGCACTCTATCAAATGTGACAAAGTGAGACTCTGTCTTAAAAAAAAAAAAAGATCCTGGGAAATGGGCATTTTTATTCCAATTTTAGGGGAATCATGTGACTTGCCCAATACCTCACCACTAGTAAGTGGCAAAACAAGAGTTTGAACTCATGTCTTTTGAACTCAAAAGCCTGGGATATTTCCATCATTTTACAACCTCAACCTCTTTCTTCATATTACCTATCCTAGACTAGATGGATTCTGAGGCTCAAATGAAGATTTATCTGGCAGGAATGAGGAGGGTGAAAAGGGAGTCTTCTGGGTGAGGGGCTGGGTAGGTTCCAGGCAGTTGTATCGCTTCCATGGATTTCTAGAGGCTGTAGCTCAGACCACACATTGGAGGGTCTTGCAGGAAGAAGCAGGGGAAGCTCCTCTTCTCCACTGGTCTGTTGGTATACTGCAGTTTGCAGGCCTGGAGACTGGGCATGTCATGGCCCACAAAAAAGATTTCCCTAGAGTAGACAAGTTCTGATAGAGAAGGACCTGTGCTGTCGTAGACCCTATACACTCCCCACCTCCACAGATCAGGTTTTTTATGTCATTTGTTCTACCATCCTCACTGAACACTTTTATGATGATCAACAGCTTAGAGTGTTCCCTCTGCTACAGTGAGCCCCCAGTGGATTCGAAGCCCTTGACATTGAACCAGCAGCTCTTCTGAATAGGCAGAGGAGTGACGTCCCCACATACAGTGCCGCAGACATAGATAGAGAAGGGGCCTTCCTTTCCAGATTCTTTCCAGAGAGATTTTATGGTTATGTAGGTCCAGACTCCTCAGGGGTTGTAGTTGGATAGAATCCAATATTCTCTTCTATAAATCCAGTTTAGACACGTGGGGGGCACTTTTCCTAGTGCTTTCCTTTAGATAGGAGTCTATTTTATGTTTGTAAGATGCCTACCATGCTCTTGAAGTCTCTCAGGTCCTCTGTCTCCAAATGGGAATCGTAATTAGCTATGAATTCATTATTAAATGAATGTAATTGTTCACAAATTCAATTGTTTATTCATTACTCCTTTCATTCTTATGCCCTTTGGGCCAACCCATTCAAATATCTAGTACAGAGAATGTAATTTAACAGTTCTCAGCATCTGTACAGGGCTGTTCAGCACTATTAGGAAAAAAAAAAATCAGACATTTGAGAAGATGAGTACAAGGTAGGGTAACTGCTGTGACAAAATATCCCCCAATTTTAGTAGCTTATGATAAAAATTAGTGTCTCACTCATATAAGAGAGAAAAAATATATATTCTGGCTTTGATGGCTCTCCTGTGAGTCTCCTCTCCATGTGCTAACTCAATAAGCCAGGCTCGTGCTTGTTGGGGCTCTTTCTTCCTCTAAGTCCTTCCAGTCCTCTCGAATTAACTATCTCATTGATAATGAAAAGGAAAGGCCATATACATGAAGGCAGGGTCATGAAGGGGGTTTATGTCACTTCTGCTTATTCTTTTTGGTCCAACTGCACCATAGGCTGAAAAGGATAGCCTAGTTGGTTATTCTACAGGAAAGGGAAGTGATTTGGTGAACAACTGGCTGTCAGCCATAAACTTATGGTCTCTCAAGTCAACGGGGATGCTCCCTTTCCAGCATCCTATGTTACCCTATCTTTCTTACTTTAGTTATTTCAAGTCTTAAAATTTTCCAAATTTATGACTCTACCATATTTACCATGTTCACTTTTAATAAAATATTTCTGATAAAGCACTAAGTCCTACTCATTCTGTCTCAAATATTCTTCCCATCTGTCCATTTCTACTTAACCTCATGGTCCCTAATATACTCTAGTTCAAGGTATCATCACCTCTCACCTGTATTACTACAGAAGCCACATTATTGGCCTTCTTCCTTCTAGCTTTATGTTCCTTCTAGCTATTAACCTCCATAAACAGCAATCTGTCAAAAGTGAAAATCTTATCATACATCTGATTCAAATCCCTAGCTCCCCAACACTTAATAATAAGGCTTATAACTCTGAAGGGTCCGGTTCTTGCTTGACTCTCCATCTTCACTTTTTATCCCTTCTCCCGTCATACTCTCTTTTCCATTCATCTTAAATCACTTCTCTTGTGTTGAATATGCCCTGCTCTCTTGTACTTCAGAATTGTCTGGATTAGTAAATTATGCTGCATAAAAATAATCTCAAAACTTAGCACCCTATAACAATTATTTATTACTTTGCATAAGCCTGTGGGTTAGCTGGGCAATTTTGCTGATATGGGCCAGACTCTCATGATCTCCATTAGACTAGCCCATTTGTCTTTGCTCTTTTGGGAGGCCAGTTGGAGGCTGGCGCATCTAGCATAGTCCAGCATGGCCTCATCAGGCATGATGAAGCTCTCCTGCACAGTGGCTCTCATCCTGCAGTAGCCAAACCTAGCTTATTCTTGTAGTGGTGGCAGAGTGCAACAAAAAACAGTTCAAGTATGCAAAGCTACCTGATGCCTCGGAATGAAACTAACATGGGAATCACTTCTATAGTATTCTTTTGGCCAAAGCACGTCACAAGATCAGCCTAGATTCAAGGAGTTGGAAACAGACTCCAGTGCTTGATGGAAGGTGATGCAAACTCACATTAGAAAGTGGTGGATACATAAAAAGGTGGAGAATGGGGGCTATTTTTATACTCGGTCTACCAAGTGATCTTTCATCATTCCTTTTGCATAGAATACCTATATGTCAACCCTCCTCTTTAATAGCTGGTAATCACCCCACTGTTCTCAGTTTGGATGTCACTTCTGGGAAATCTCTCTAGGATTCCTCTAGCTGTCTCTTTCTGGCCTCCTCATTATAGTACATATATTAAATGCCTGACTACTTGTCTTATTCTCCAATTCAAACATAGTCCTTGAAGACAGAGACTGTGTCTTATTCGGATATCTCCTAGCACTGTACCTGGCAGCAGCAGAGGCTGTTATAAGTACATTTAAATTTAAAATGCACAATAAAAATCAATCAAGCAAGGCCTCAATAAGTAAGCAAAAATCTGAAGTGCACAAAAAAATCAATCAATATCAATATGTGCTTCCCCTGCCACTTAAATCTCTGACTAAAGATAAAGCAGCAGCAAGTATCTCTCCCAACTCACTTTTCTCCTTTTATTTTTATTTATATTTTTCTTCTTCAGTAGAATCAAGGGAGCAGGTTTTGAACTTCACTGTGTGATTCTGTTCATGCAGAGTAGTCATAAAAAATTGTAATATAAACCCAAGAATAATAGGCATAAATCCACCTTATTTTCTTAGTGGGACAGAAGTATTTATTTCAAGCTCCTTTTCTACTGCTCTGTTCTCTACTCATCACCCATCTGATAAGAAGTATTGCACTGCTTTATCTATAAATTACTTTTTCTCAGGGCTCAGTAATTTCATCCCTAGTCTCATGTCTTCCACAAATCCTCGTGGTCTCATGATCGAGCTAAATCTGGTATTCATGGTATATTCTCTAGAGCAGCGAGGCACGAGATGACTCCAACTTCCCCACTCGGCTGGCTTCCTTTTTGCCATCTTATCACATTCACTTCCAAGTTGTTATTGACTTTTCTTAATCTCCTCTCTCCCTTTTAAATTTACTTTCCTCTTGCTTTAGCTGCTTCCTCAACCACACCACACCTCACTCTATACACAGATGCTCATCTTTTGCTGTTTTCTACTCTTACGATGTGGAAAATAATAACGTTCTAGTCACATTTCTTTTGGTTTCCCATCCACATATTTTTTTTCTCTTGCAAATTATTTTAATGTTGGATCCAACAGGAAATGCTAATCACCCATCTCCATATAACACTTCAATAGCAAGTTGTGGTGCACGTTCATTTATTGCTATCACATCCTTCAGCCTGCCATGGTTAACATCCTCTACCAACATATACTCACTTTTGTGGTTTCTGTCATTGCCATTGTAACACGTTCTTGACCTTTCCCCAACTGCCTCTGAAGTTAACTAGCATTTATCACAAAAGGGGATTAGCAATGGGAACAATCCATGAAAAAGTCCTCCTTGGAGACTCCCCACACTGGCCGTTAGAGTTAGTTAACTAGGGCTCTGATTCAGCAAAATAACTATTAGGTTCTCAAAGTGACAGGATGAGTTCTAAATGAGCCATGATTCCCAGCCAGTAGCAGGTTCAATATGTATAAGTCATGTCAAAGTAGCCCCATTTACATATTTGACAAATTTACGAGATTAGGATTTTATCAAAACATTTTTTTGTTTTTTGCAGTTTTTGGCTGGGGCCAGGTTTGAACCCACCTCCTGCAGTTGATGGGGCCAGCACCCTACTTGTTTGAGCCACAGGTGCCGCCCTTTATCAAAACATTTGACAAAGCTTTCAGGGTAGTCTTCTGAAGGATATATGAGGAAGAGTGTTGATGGGATTATCTTATAAGTGCATGAATATGTGGATTACTAATCATTCTTACACAAAGAAAGTTGATTAATAGGGCTGGCAAACTTTTTCTGTGAAGGGCCAGGTAGTAAATATTTTGGGCTTTGTGGGCAGAACTACTCAAGTCTGCCATTATATCCTGAGAGCAGCCATAGACAATGCATACAGGAATGAATGTAACTGTGTTCTAATAGAACTTTATATACCAAAACAGGCAGTGGGCTGGATCTGGCCCATGGACCACAGTTTGTTGATCCCTGTCTTAGGGCCTAAGATACCAGGGGGTGTGACTATCACCTGTAAGTTTTAGCAACCTTTACAGCATAAGAATTCAAAACCTTCAATAGGCAACTGCGTTGTTGTTTTTGAATACTGGACCCTATTGCACTGTGTGTACATTCAGACCTGCTGATGCACCTGTGTTCTTATACAGAAATTAACTCACCATAGAGAGATTTCCCTTTATTCTAATTAGTACCAGATATCCTTAGAGAGATAAGAAATGTTGAGTTCTTTTAATACAGAAATCAGTACATATTAAGAATTAATCTACACATAGATGAGCTCATAAAAAAACATAAGAAAACATTAGCAGTTAATTAGAAACTAATGCTAAAATGCTAAAGTTCTTAGATGAAGGCAACTACAGCACACTTGAATTGTTAATATGACAATTAGCTCAGCCACCTACAAAGTACTTGTTAATAAATACTTTATAAAGACTTCTGTTAAGTGAGAGCGCAGCAGGGTTGTAAAATGTAAGTTTATATGGTCTTGAAAACTGTGCTCAGTATGTTTTCTTTTTAGAAGTTCTAATCATGGTGGCCTCTTGAAAGAATTCATGCTGCCCCGAAATTTCAAATATATTTTCCCTTCTGAAACTAAGGCTCCATACTCCACAACAGTGGTTTTCAAAGTTTAGTTTGATGAATAGCAGCATCAGCATCACCAGGGAACATGCAAGAGATGTTAATTCTTCAACTTCCCCCACACTTAATGAATCAGGCACTCTAGACTCCAGAAATCTGTATTTTAACAGCCCTTCCAGTTATTTTGGATGGATATTGTTTTTCAATTATGAGCGATTTATTAAACAAGCAAATATAAAATAAATGAATTTAGTAGTCAACTCAGCCAGCACATAATAAAGAAATATAAACCAAAAGAAATTCATTAATAAAATCAAAAAGACATTAATAAATGAAAATGCATAAAATTGTCATGTTTTCCTTAAACATTAGAAAAATATAAATGAACCACTATCTAGTCTAGTTATAAAAATAGATGAACGTCAGTAAAGAAAATTAAGAAGAAGACCATCATCTATACAGAGGAAATAGAAAAGAATTACAAAAATACTCTAATATTTTTATGCTAACAATTTTTAAAACTTGGATAAATTGGAAAAATTTCTAGGAATATATTTTAAAAAATGGAACCAGAAAAAAGTAAAACACTTAAATAAACCAACGAATATAGAAGAAAAACAAAAATAAACACAGGTTCATTTTTTCAAATCTTTAAATTTCAGATATTCCTAAACTATTGAGTCTTTTTGAGGGAATAGAGAAAGAAGAAACTTTTCATCTTTTTGCAAAGCCTTTTTGCAAAGGGGCTAGAGTAATGCTGATGAGCATAAACTGACATTATAACTGTTTTCATAGGGTGGGAATAGAACAAGAGAAAGAGAAAGAAAGAGAGAGGGAGAGAAACTAATGATTTCACAAGGACTTCACAAAATGGATCTTAAGAAAGTCAAGTTTTATTGGCTGAAACATGAGGCCACAAAATGCCCTTGAGCCTCCTCGAGCTTTCCATTGTTCAAGGATGAAGGGCCTCCCAGAATGGAATATTTCCTGATTCTAATTTCCCATTGACCATATGTCTGTTCTGTGCTGCTATAACAGAATACCTGAGCCTGGGTAATTTATAATGAACAGAAATTTATTTGGCTCACAGTCCTAGAGGCTGGGAAGTTCAAGAAAAGGGGCTATATCTGGGGAGAACCTTCAGGCTACTCCATAATATGGCAGAAAGCATCACGTCATGAGTGTGTGCAGTGGTGGGGTGGAGGGCAGGGGGCCAAACTCGTTCTTTTATCAGGAACACATTCTTGTTATAACAGCATTAATTCATTTATGATGGCAGAGCCTTCATGTCCTGACCACCTCTTAAAGGTCTCACTTCTTAATCTTGTTGCATTGGGGATTAAGTTTCCAACACATGAACTTTAGGGACACATCTAAATCCTAGAACTAAATAATCATCAATTTAATGGTAGATATTTTAGGGATAAAATAAACTATATGTATTGCACCTAAAACAAGAAGACATGCATTTGTATACTTATATACCACTTTCTATTCAGCATTACAAGATTTCATCTAAGCCTTCTTCACACTGCAGAATCTAAGAATTCCTAGGACTCATTCCGAGGATTTCAGTCATGCACAATACCCAGCCATAGGTGGCATTTCAAAATCTGAGCTGCCAGACCTGACCTCTTTGCCAACTTTAGGATGACCATATGTTTGGAGGAATATGTAACAAAGCCAGGGCGATCTGTTCCTGCATTTATTATTTGGTGAAATTCTGGTTTCCTTCTTTTCTTTAATCAAATTACATGTTAATGGAAGAGAGTGACAAGAAGGTTTGGCTCTGGCTGGCTCAAAGACCAACTGCTCTTTGGTGCCTGGATATTAGTACCTTGTCACACGTATGTAAGTCACATCAACCAGTGTTGGTTTTTCGAACCTTGTAGTCTCTTCCAAGATCTCTGATTTCTACTGCCTTTGATTATTTGTCCTGGCATTTCACAAGAAATCTTATATTCAAACAATGACTTCTTGTTCCAATGCAGCATAAGAATGAAATAATTTTAAAAACATTTTAAAAGATGATTAAAGCACCTAATGCTCAAATGTTGGATTATATTACTATCCTCCAATAAATGGAACTAAGGATCCTTAGAAAAATGGTTGGTTTTAGGGCAGTGGAAGGAAATAGATAAGGCAAGCTTGAGCATCTTGCAATGCCAGAAAGAAAATGCTAAAAAATAAAACACAATTTTTAAAACCCCAGAATGGTGGGAGTAAGTCAAAAGATACAAGAATCAACTGGAAAAAGCTATGAAAATCTGAGCAATAAGATATAGTATAGGACTATGATCTGGTGTATAAAATAAATATCCACAAGTCCATATCAATGTAAATAAATTATTGAATAACTAACCAAATAAACAAATAAATAAATAAGGAAGAAGAGATAAATCTCCCATGCTGACCAATTCCAGATAATTTATGGACATAGTCTTCCCTTAGAGTGGTGGCATATCACTCTTCACTTTTAAAGTGTGGTCTGTATGTGACAAACACTGCCTTAGCTGGATTTTAACCTCAACCATAGGTCACGTTGATATGATGTAGTGAGAATGGCACTGTATCTCTGTGGCATTCCTCCTCAAAACTCATAATACTTGTCTAATCATGAGACAAACATCAGACAAATTCCAATACAGGGTCATTCTAGGAAATAGTTGAGCAACTCTCCTCAGAACTGTCAAGATCATCAAAAAACAATGAAAACCTAAGAGACTGACTCAGTAAAGAAGAGTCTAAGGCCACATGACAACTAAACGTAAAGTGGTATCCTGAATGAGATTCTGGAAAAGAAAAGGAACAATAAGAAAAGCTAAGAAAGTAAGAATAAAATACGGACTTAATAATAATAATCATGTATCAACGTTGGTTCAGTAATTGTAACAAATATACTATACTATTGTCAGATGTTAACAATAGGGGAAACTGAATCTGGAGTATGTAAAAACTCTGTATTGTATTTACAACTTTTCTTTAAATGTAAAACTATTTTGAAATTAGAAGTTGTTTTTTGTTTTTGAGACAGTCTCACTATGTCACCCTCGGTAGACTGCCGTGGCGTCACAGCTCATAGCAGCCTCAGACACTTGGGCTTAAGCAATTCTCTTGCTTCAGCTTCCCAAGTAGCTGGAACTAGAGGCACCTGCCATGATACATGGCTATTTTTTTGTTGTAGTTATCATTATTGTTTGGCAAGTCTGGGCCGGGTTCAAACCCACCGGCCCCAGTGTATGTGGCTGGCACCCTAACTGCTGAGCTATGGGCACTGAGCCAAAATTAAAGTTATTTAAGAAAGACATATCAACAGAGGTAACATTCAGATCAACAGATCTCTTTATTAGATGTCTAAATTCAAATATTTAGATAATAGCAATTCAGCATTTTACCTTTCTTCTGACAAATAATTTTTTAAATGCGTGTTGCTTTTAGAAATATTAAAATCTGAAAAAGCCTATTTAGAATGTAGGATAATTAATTTCTTTCAGAGCTTATTATGTTGAATTGTAATTTATAACAAAAAATGTTTATGTTTATTCTCTCCAATACTGTGACCTCCTTAAGAGTAGGAAGGAGTCCTATTCATCTTTGGTTCCTCGGCACCCAGAAGCACAGGTGCTCAACTGTATTTGAAGTACTGTATGTGTGGTTGAATGCCTAATGGAATAACTTCATTGGCTGATTTATAGTAGTGTCCAGTTCTGTCAACCAGAGTGATTACAAAAATGGAGGGAGTGGTAAAGAGAACGCAAACACAGACTCACACAAGTACAAATTTTGCTTCAGCCCACTGTTTTTTGTTTTTTGTTTTTTGAAGTCATCAGTTAACTTCTTATTTTTTCCCCAAAGTCTCAAAAAATAGACAACTAATATTTATAAATAAAAGATAATTTCAAAAAACAGATCATGCCAAATCTTATAGACAATAGAAAAAGAAGAAATATTTCAAAATCATACTAATTAATCTGGATACTCCTGATATTAAAATTGGAGAAAATATATTGTTATAAAGGGAAATTACAAACACATTTCACTTATAAATGAGGATGCAGTATCCTAAACAACATATTAGCAAGTTGAATTAAAAATTAATGTTTAAGTAATGTACTTTGGTCAAAATTGAATCCAATTTATGTGAGAATT
The DNA here is from genome assembly GCA_963574655.1 of Perodicticus potto. Classification (NCBI taxonomy): domain Eukaryota; kingdom Metazoa; phylum Chordata; class Mammalia; order Primates; family Lorisidae; genus Perodicticus; species Perodicticus potto. The sequence continues at coordinate 155 of CAUYRH010156036.1, read as the reverse complement.
AGTCACTATTTTCTTTTTTTTGTTTTCTTTCCCTCACCCCCTCCCTCCTTCTCTCTCTGTCTGCTCTCCCCTTCCCCCATGCCCCACTGTGTCATTAATTGTCATTAATTGTCCTCATATCAAAGTTGAATACATAGGATTCATGCTTCCCCATG
>CAUYRH010156031.1:0-19052 GCA_963574655.1 Perodicticus potto | reverse complement strand
TTCTGAATGTATTTATCTTCATTCATTCTTTACGTGGTTTTTGTTTCTAGTCCTTATCTTAAACATTGTTATTGTTATTAAATTTTAAGCCTTTTAAATTCTGTGAAGGCAAAAAGTGGAAACCTAATTAACACATGTATGCATAAAAATAAAAAAAAAACATTCTGATGCAAATGTCTTTTGGGTAAAATGATTTTTGTTCTTCTGGATAAATACCTGCTAATGGAATTGTGGAATCAAATGGAAGGTCAACTTTTAATTCTTTAAGGATTCTCCATACTTCTTTCCATAAAGTTTGTATTAGTTTGTAATCCCACTAGCAATGTAGAAGTGTTCCCTTTTCTGCACATCCATGCCAGCATCTATAGATTTGGGACTTTGTGATGTGTGATAATCTCACTGGAGTTAGGTGATATTTGAAAGTGGTTTTGATTTGCATTTCTCTGATTATTAAAGATGATGAGCATTTGTTCATGTGTTTGTTGGCCATTCATCTGTCATCTTCAGAAAGTTTCTATTCAATTCTCTTGCTTACTTAAAAATTGGGTTGTTTGCTCTTTACTTACTGATTTCTTTGAGTTCTTTGTAGATTCCAGTTATCAGACCTTTGTTGGAATCATAACATGTAAAAATCTTCTCCCATTCTGAAGGCTGTTTGTTTGCTTTGGTTGTAATACCCATAGCTATACAGAAGATTTTTAGCTTGATCAAATCTAAGCAATTTATTTTTGGTGTTGCTTCAATTTCCAAGGGAGTCTTCCTCATAAAATTATTCCCAAGCTAATATCTTCAAGCATTTTCCCTGTACTTTCTTCTAGTATTTTTATAGTTTCATGTCTTAAATATAAGTACTTTATCCAGTGAGAATCAATTTTTGTTAGTGGTGAGAGGTGTGGGGCTACTTTCAGTCTTCTACAGGTGGCTAGCCAGTTATCACAGTATCATTTGTTTTTTTGTTTGTTTGTTTATTTGTTTTTGTTTTTGGCCAGGGCTGGGTTGACCCGCCACCTCCGGCATATGGGGCCCGTGCACCACTCCTCTGAGCCACAGGCGCTGCCCCAAGTACCATTTGTTAAATATTCTTTTCCCCGGTGAATGTTTTTGTTAGACTTGTCAAAGATCAAATGACAATATGTGGCTAGGTTCACCTCTAGATTCTCTATTCTATTCCATAGATCTATGTCTCTATTTTTGTGCCAGTACTATGCTATTTTGATCAGTGTAAATTTGTAGTATAAACTAAAGTCTGATAGTGTGATGTCTCTAGATTTGTGTTTGTTTGTTTGTTTGTTTGTTTTGAGATAGAGTCTCATTTTGTCACCCTCAGTAGAGCGCTGTGGCGTCAGAGCTCACAGCAACTTCAAACTCTTGGGCTTAAGCGATTCTCTTGCCTCAGCCTCCCAAGTAGCTAGGACTACAGGCGCCCATCACAATGCCTGGCTATTTTTCTGTTGTAGTTGTTATTGTTGTTTGGCAGGCCCGGGCCAGGCTCAAACCCACCAGCCTCAGTGTATGTGGCCAGTGCCCCAACCGCTGAGCTATGGGCGCCGAGCAAGATTTGTTTTTATTCTTAAGAATTGTATTGGCTATTCTATTTTTTTTCTGATTCCATATAAAATTAAGTACTATTTTTTCAAGTTCTTTAAAGTATGACATTGGTGCTTTGATGGGGATTGCATTTAATCTGTAGATTGTTTTAGATAGTACGGACATTTTATTTTATTTTATTTTATTTTTTGAGACGGAACCTCAAGCTGTCACCCTGGATAGAGTGCCGTGGCATCACAGCTCACAACAACCTCTAATTCCTGGGCTCAAGCGAGTCTCTTGCCTCTGCCTCCCAAGTAGGTGGGACTACAGGCCCCCGCCACAACGCCTGGCCATTTTTTGGTTGCAGCCGTCATTGTTTGGCGGGCCCAGGCTGGATTCGAACCCACTAGCTCAGGTGTACATGGCTGGCGCCTTAGCCCTCTGAGCCACAGGCACCGAGCCAGTACAGACATTTTAACAAGGTTGATGCTTCTCAACCATGAGCATTATATGTTTTTCCATTTGTTAACATCGTCTGCTATTTCTTTTCTCAGGGTTTCATAGTTCTATTTATAGAGGTCTTTTACTATTCTACTTTCTCTGTATGGTCATCATTTAAGTGGAATCATGCAGTTTTTGTCTTTCTGTGCCTGGCTTATCTCACTCAGCATAATGTCCTCAAAGTTCATTCATATTGCAGCATGAGCCATAATTTCTTCAGGGCCAGACCTTCTTAAATTGTAATTATGCTGCTCTTTGGCCCCACTTTGATTAACAAGACTGCAGACCATACTAAGAATCTCAGGGTAAGATCTTGAAATCTCAATCCTTCTGCTTTGTTTTTTGTCTCAACTTTTCTGGTTCTTCAAATAGGAACAAGAGCATCCATGTTTGTAGTTATTTTCAGGGCTGCTATAAAAAAAGTAACACAACTGGGTGGCTTAAAACAACAAAAATTTAATGCTCTAGCTGATGGTGAGTGGCACTGTTCCACTTCCCCATCTTCTGAGGTAGGTGATGGCTAGATAACCTTAATTCCTTTTCTCTTTTGTATGGACTACAAATAAAACTTAGGGCATTCTGCAGTTTGGAAAAAAAAAAAAAAAGAAAATCCAAAAATGTATTCTCTCATGATTCCGAAGGCTGTAAGTTCAAAATGATGGTGTTAGTAGGGTTAGCTACTTCAGGAGGATCTGAGGGAAAGTCTGTTCTATGCCTCTCTTGTAGTCACTAGTGGTTGTAGGCAATCCTTGGCATGAAAGGTATTACTCAATCTTTGCCTTTGTCATCACTTGACTATCTCCCTGTATGTCTGTCTTCTTGTATCTAGATCCAAAATTCACCCTTCTTAAAAAGCTACTGTTCATTGGATGAGTATAACCTCATCTTAACTGAAATGTATACATATTTCTAAATAATCTCACTTTCACAAGTTCTGGATGGACATACATTTGGAGGGCCCACTAATCAATGCAGCACATTGTTACTTCTATGATAATAAATGTATTTTGAGGCTTGGCACCTGTGGCTCAACGGGCTAAGGCGCTAGCCACGTACACCTGAGCTGGCGGGTTCGAATCCAGCCCTGACCTGCCAAACATCAATGACGGCTGCAACCAAAAAATAGTCGGGCATGTGGTGGGAGCCTGTAGTCCCAGCTACTTGGGAGGTGGAGGCAAGAGACTCGCTTGAGCCTAGGAATTGGAGGTTGCTTTGAGCTGTAATGCCATGGCACTCTATCCAGGGTGACAGCTTGAGGCTCTGTCTCAAAATAAATAAATAAATAAATAAATGTATTTTGAATTTCTGCAAAAGATAAATCCTTGACTGGAGTAGAACATATTATAATAAAGATTGGGAGTAGGTGGAGAGCAAAATAGAGACCACTTTCCAGGGCTTTCCCCTTATCAGATGCTACTTGAGAGTCACTTAATTTAATAAAGGAGGAGTGGTGACAGCCACCTCAGAGGAGGTCAAAGAGTCTAAGAAGAAAATATTGAATGAGAGGGTCATGAAGAGGGGCAGGAACAGGTTAAAAATAGTGGTAAGCACTGTTGGTGACAGTTCGGGGCAGCCTCCAGTGGAAAAGGACTGCTCCTGATATACATAGTAACAGGAATGCCTATGGTACCTACCAGGGCAAAGCAAAATAGCAGGATAGCCTAGAATAAATAGGAAATCCGGCCAAGATAAACAAGATTCCACCAGAAATCTTTGGAGATGTTAGAGGAAGTTCTAGGGTTTTCCAAGGTATGTTAGTTAGGATTTGAGCCATTTTATGAGAATGTATAAGAACGAGAAGACTGTATCAGGCTGTACCCTTTGGGTACATCCAGGCATAAAGCATTTAGGTAATTTTTGGATTTTCTCAATATCAATGCCTTGTCTTGAAGTTTCTTACAACATTGAAACCCCTATTGCATTCATTAATTCAACAAACATTTGTTGGGCTCCTACTGTGCGATAGTTTCTGGGGATACAGGGATAAATATGACAAGCAAAGTTCCCGTCCTCACTGGTGTTTTCTGAGACACCAAACTGATAATTGTGTGTGTGTGTGTGTGTGTGTGTGTACTGTGTGAACAGCTCTACAACTCTTGAAGGGCCGGTACAGTCACGTCTTTTGTAAATCTCCAAATTACATGAAAACTGGCTTCAGCCTCTACTGGCCAGATTAGCAAGAAGCTCAGTATAACTCTCTTTGGCTCTTCTCTTTCTCTGGTTTATCTAGAAATTTACACTGTCTGCAAAAGATGTCTATGCTCCAGGGGGAAAAAAGCCTCCACTGCCATGCTTGCCATTATGCCTCATCACCACATTGAACACCAGTCTGCTTCCATCTGAGCTTTACTCTAGAGCAAAGCTTTGCTGATCTCATCTTCCAGTACAGATCAGTGTGGTACTGATCCCTAAGTTACAGCTCTAAGTGACCAGTCTGAGTAGACACTCTGCTCTTCTCACAGACCTGGCTGTCTCAGATTGAGTCCTATCTTTGGTCCTTATAGACCCTTCCTTTTTCCATTCTGTCAGGATTCATCCCAAGGGTTAAGAGACCTTTCTTTTCAAACCCCTGAATTTCCCTTTCTTGGGAAAAATAACTTCAATACCTCCAAGAAGGGCCCAGATCTGATGAAAATGAGTGTTTGTTAACACTTCATGGCCAGCCAACATTCATTTTCCATTTTTTTTTTTTTTTTTTTGAGGCAGAGTCTCACTATGTCACCCTCGGTAGAGTGCTGTGGCATCACAGTTCACAGCAACCTCAAACTCTTGAACTTAAGTGATTCTCTTGCCTCAGCCTCACGAGTAGCTGGGAGTACAGACGCCCGCCACAACGCCTGACTATTTTTTGGTTGCAGTTGTCATTGTTGTTTAGTAGGCCCAGGTAGGGCTTGAACCCACCAGGCTCGGTGTATGTGGCCAACACCTTACTCACTGAGCTATAGGTCCTGAGCCCATTTTCCATTCTTTTGACAATAAAACCCTGATTTAGGCTCAGCACCTGTGGCTAAATGGGCTAAGGCACCAGCCACGTACACCTGAGCTCACGGGTTCGAATCCAGCCCGGGCCCGCCAAATGACAATGGTGGCTGCAACCAAAAATGGCCGGGCGTTGTGGCGGGGGCCTGTAGTCCCAGCTACTTGGGAGGCAGAGGCAGGAGACTCGCTTGAGCCCAGGAATTGGAGGTTGCTGTTAACTGTGATGCCACAGCACTCTATCCAGGGTGACAGCTTGAGGCTCTGTCTCAAAAAAATAAATACATAAATAAAACCCTGATTTAGAAGATTTGAATGATCACTTCCCCCACTGAATATAATCTGGTAGGACTGTAAGTCATGATATCTTGCTATCCTCTAGTCAAAGGATGATATGAACTAAACTAGGTAGACTTTAAGTAGAGCAGGACTTTTCCAAACTCTAATGTGCATATGAATCACATGGGAGTCTTGTTACAACCTAGATTTTGAATCAGTGGGACCTGAGATCCTGCACTTCTAAAAGGCTACCAGGTAAAGCCAATACTGCTGAATCATAGGGTTTTTTTTGTTGTTGTTTGTTTGGTTTTTTGTTTGAGACTGTGTCTTGCTCTGTTGTCCATGCTGGAGTGCAGTGGTGCAGTCATAGTTCACTGCAGCCTCAAACACCTAGGGTTGTTCTGCCTCAACCTCCCAAGTAACTGGGACTACAGGTGTGCACCAACACACCTGGCTCATAGATCATCTTTTGAGTAGAAAGGGAGTTGAGTGAGAAAACAGCTGAGTCCCTTCATCCAGAGGTAACAACCTTAATAATCTATTAATCCACAGGTGCTCTGTATCCTGTCCTCCCTAGCCTGAGTCTTTACCTTTACCCTTTCCTTCCCTTCTTCAAGCTCTCTATATTCTTACAGTAAATTATTTTTGTATTCAAGATGACAATTGATTTCTGTTGCTTGCAACCAAAGGAAAGGAGGAAAGCGAGAGAGGAGAGAAATTTTTCTTCATGCAACCCACAAACTAGATAAAAATATGTTGTCTCTCCATACAGCCATCACCAAGTTTTTACTCTTTTGTGCATTGCTGATGCCATCAAATATATTCTAAAAAAAAAATACATACTATTTATTTTTATCGATTTATTTATTTAGAGATAGAGTCTCACTCTGTTGCCCGGAATGGAGTGCACTGGTACAATCATAGCTCACTGCAGCCTTGAACTCTTGGATTCAAACAATCCTTCTGCCTCAGCCTCCTGAGTACCTGGGACTACAGGCATTTGCCATCAGACCTGGCTATGGCTATGAGACCTAGGCTGGTCTTAAACTCTGGACTCAAGTGGTCTTCCCACCTCTATCTATCAAACCCCTAGGTTTACAAGTGTGAGCCACTGTGCCTGGTTAAATACATTCTATTTTGTGAGCTTCTTTGGGTGACTGTAAAAGCTTCTTAGAGGTCTTCAAAGTGAGAGAAAGTTTCTTTATCCAGCAACAACTGAAAGAAAACTCTGGGGCACTATATGCATACATACTTGGCTGTTTGCCTAGTTTTTCTGCTTTGGTAAAGAAAGAAGATAGGCGCACGGCCTTCAGACACATGAAGAAATGCTCATCATCCTTAATCATCAGAGAAATGCAAATCAAAACTACCTTGAGATACCATCTAACGCCAGTAAGATTAGCCCACGTGATGAAATCCCAAAACCAGAGATGCTGGCGTGGATGTGGAGAAAAGGGAACACTTTTGCATTGTTGGTGGGAATACAAGACTGAATTTAGTTGATAAATGCTTTGTATGGTTTCCCTGCACCATTTTCCTGTTCCTCTCCCTCTACTCAAGCCTCCCTATTTCTTGAGACACAACAATATTGGAATTAGGCCAATTAATAATCCTACAATGGCCTGTAAGTGTTTAAGTGGAAGAAAACTTGGATATTTCTCATTTTAAATCAAAATCTAGAAATGATTTAGCTTAGTGAGAAAGACTTGTCAAAATCTAGATAGGCCAAAAGCTGGTGTCTGGAGCCAAACAGTTAGCCAAGTTGTAAATGCAAAGGAAAAATTCTTGAAGCAAATTAAAAGTGCTACTCCAGTTAACGTACAAATGATAAGAAAATGAAGCACATTTATTGTTGATATAGAGGAAATTCTAAGTGATCTGGTTAGAAGATAAAAACAACCACATTCCCATAATGTAAAGCCTAATTCAAGACAAGGCTCTACCCCGCCTCAATTATTTGAAGGGTGGTAAAAGTTAGGAAGCTGCAAAAGAAAAAATCTGAAAGTAGAAGAGGTTGATTCATAAGGTTTAAGAAGCTGTTTCCACAACATAGAAGTTCAAGGTGAAGTAGCATGTGCCGTTGGAGAAGCTGCAACAAGCTGTCTAGCAGTTCAAGCTAAGATCGCTGATGAAGGTGACTACCCTAAACCATAGGTTTTCAGTGTAGATGAAACGGCCTTATATTGGAAGATGCCATCTGGAACTTTCATAGCTAGAGAGGAGATGTCAATATCTGGCTTTAAAGCTTCAAAAGACAGGCTGGCTCTCTAGGGGCTAATTCAGCTGGTGACTTTAAGTTGAAGCTAATGCCCATTTACCATCTATATATCTCGAGGCCCTTAAGAATTATGCTGTGCATCTTAGAAGGGTACAAGTGAAACTTACTAAATGTAGTATATAAATGTCTTAACACAATAACTAAGAAAATGCCATGAAGGCTATGTTAACCAGTTTGATGAAACTATTTCTGATTGTACATTGTACCCCATGATTGCATTAATGTACACAGCTATGATTTAATTAAAACAAAAAAGGATTATGCTAAATTGACTTTGCCTGTGCTCTATAAATGAAACAACAAAGCCTGAATGACAGAACACCTGTTTCCAGCATGATTCATTGAATATTTTGAACCCACTGTTGAGACTTACTGCTCAGAAAAAAAATAAAATTCTTTCAAAATATTACTGCTCATTGCTGATGCACCTTGTTGCTCAAGAACTCTGATGGAGATGTACAAGGAGATTAATGTTGTTTTCATACCTGATAACACAACACCATCTATTCTTCAGCCCAAGGATCAAGAAACAATCTTGACTTTCAATTTTAATTATTTAAAAAATACATTTTATTCGGCTATATCATCTGCCATAGATAGTGATTTTTCTAATGGATCTAATAAAAGTAAATTGAAAACCTGGAAAGGATTGACCATCCTAATGCCATTAAGCATATTGATGACTTATGGGAGGAGGTCATAAAATTGCAACATTAAGAGGAGTTTGGAAGAAGTTAATTATATTCCTCATGGATGATTTTAAGGAGTTCAGAACTTCAGTGGAGAAAATCACTGCAGATGTGAAGGAAATGGAACCTGAAGATGTGAGTAAATTGCTGCACTCTGACGATAAAAAGCAAATGAGGAGTTGCTACTTATGGATGAACAAAGAAAAGTGCTTTCTTAGATGAAATCTACTCTCACTGAAGATACTATGAACACTGTTGAAATTACAGCAAAGGATTTAGAATATTATGTAAACTTACTTGATAAAGCAGTGGTAGGGTTTGAGAGGATTGAGTCCCATTTTGAAAGAAGTTTTAATGTCGCTAAAATGCTATCAAACAGCATTTCAAGTACAGAGAAATCTTTTGTGAAAGGAACAGTCAATTGATACAACAAACTTCATAGTTGTCTTAATTTAATAAATTACTACAGCCACCTCAATCTTCAGCACCACTAACCTGATCAGTCAACAGCCATCAACATCAAAACAAGACCGCCCACTGGCAAAAAGCTTCTGACTTGAAGAAGGCTCAGGTGATTGTTGGCATTTTTTAACAAACATTAAATAATTTTAAATTGAGAAGTGTACATTGGTTTTTTTTAGACATAATGCTTTTTCACACTCAAGAGACTGCAATCTAATGTAAACATAACTTTCATCTGCACTTGGATACCAAAATAATTGTGTGCCTCACTTCACTGTTATACTCAGTTTCCTGTGGTGGTCGGGAACCAAATCTGCAATATTTCTGAGCTATGCCTGTAGTTAAGTCCCTCTTTCAACATATCCTGAATATCTTGCATATGATTCATCGTCAAAATACATCCAACAATGCTACCTGGATGAATCAAAGAAGGAATAAATCAAAGTTCAAAGGATCACATTTGCTATTTCAAAATGTAGGAGCTGCTCCCTAGTATAGTCTTCTTCCCCCATGGATAAAATATAATGTGCTAAAATTGCTCGCCTAACCTCACATTCCAATAGGAAATAATAATTCTGAGTGTTATTAGGGACATCTGCACTCAAGACTGAAACAACATTTTGGAGTGTATCAACTCCACACATCTACGCCACATCCAGTCTGTTTAACAGGAATGTGTGCCATCTCCAAGGGTTCTCCATTAATCCTATAAGTATCTGTACCTTGGGCCAACCCCCACCCCAGGCATTATTTGGTGGAAGTGTAGTCCAGAATTTATTCCATAAGATACCCACTTTCTGATGTGCCACAAATTCAGGAGCTGTGGTTGGCAGTCTGAATTGAAGACACCATCTGGATCAATTTTCAAAATATGTTCACAGCAAGCCATTTGTCTGTAGAATCACTGATATAATTACCACCACAGTATCCTCCTTGTAATTTTTTCTTTCTTGCAGTTGCACACTCCTATCTAGTGCTAATTAGTACTACTGGTTTTTCTCCACTGTCTGCTCTCACCAACCCAACCCACTCACATAGCCCCAAACTCTGAGGTAAGGATCCACTGTCCAGAGGGGAATGACTACCCATTTCCAGGAGGCATCAAGACAGCTCCCAGCCAGGGCACACTGAAAAGGGTGCACTAGACCCTCAGGGTAGTCAAGAGATATTGTTTTCCACAACCCGTCAATCACATAACTGGATGGATGATGCAGGCATCCCAGCTCTACTCTGATAATATGTAGAGAGGATTCTAAGGTAGATTAGAATGTCTGATTTGTTTCTGGTCCTTTCATTGAGTACAGCTGTCCACTCAGATCACCCTACTATTTCCAGCTGGCAGGAGTGAGTCAGGGATTCCCAGAGCCTTTTCATGTAATTTGTCCTGGTTGCCATACCCAGATCCACCACTCACTCTCTTTATGGTTTCTTCTCCACTCAGTACTGAACTTTACATTCAGAACCCAGAGTGCCAGCTTGCCCTGGGCTCTCTGGACTTACTTTTGTGCTTGGTCTCTCTCATGGACTCTGGAAATTTCTCTCTTTTTCTTCCTTCTGACACCCCTTACTAGATGAAGGTGTCCTTTCTGGCCCCATTCCATGGTATCTGATCATTTCCATCCAATCCTGGCTTCTGAAGTCCCAATACCATTCCACAATTTTAAAGTATGCCCAGATGAATACTGTTATTCAGAATATCACTGCATAAACTTATATGGATGAAGGCTAAAATTAATTTTCTGTTAAATCTAATTCGAAAATAGGGAAATTAAAAGGAAGAAATTGTGAGACACATTTGCTGCTGAAGGAAAGATAAAACATGAAAGTGTTTTGGTCTGGAAGTGACAATAATTGCTTCTGCTTATATTTCAGTGGTAAATACAATCACATGACCCTTTCTAACTATAAGAAAATTGGGAAAAGTAGTGTTCTGATGTGCCCGGGGAGGAGAGGAAGAAAATATGCAGATCAGCACTTGCAATCTTTCCCATAAATTTTTAAATAGTATGTGCTCATTAAAGAGCAACTATTGTACTATATTATGATAAAATCATCTTTATTCCTTGGAGGAGTTTCAGAGAAGCACAAATTTGTTTTGCAATTTGCCAACTTTCCCAAGAGTCTACTATGAGACCGTACTTTTAAATACAGAATAAAATCTAATTTCAAAAAGAAAACATCATAATCACAGATCTCCACAGGGAAGATTAACCCTTCATTCAATAGCACTTTTTTGGGACAGTCCTTTGAAATAACCTTTATAATCTCAGTAGGCTGAGAATTTTCACCTTTCTTTTGGTACACAGACAAAATCCTAACTTATGAATTTGTGATATCATTCCCATGAATGAACATGCCCGAACACTTGAGCAGGTGCTATTAGGTACACTAAAAGGAAGAATGTTCCTTTGGGGAAAGTAGGCAGAAAAGGGTCAGTAGAAGAAAGTTGAATTAATTTTTCCTTTATATTCAAAAGTAGAATGTCTACCAAGCCACTGTTTTTCTGCATCTTAGGACTCCAGAGACTTTAAACATTGAGGATATCTAGATTTTTCTTAATTTTCATGGTCTTTCCTCTTTTACTACTTATAGAAAAACATTGGGTTTTGACCACTTAGGGAAGCTCCCTCATGGGTAAATGTGTTCAGTAGCCAGTCTCGAATAGGATACTTCATTAAAGTCTCTCTGAAAAGATCAGGGTGGTTTCAAAACCTACTCTATGTATCAATCTTATCAATGTTAGAGTAGATTCTCTTCTAGATTTGGCTGTACTCACCAACCCATTTGGAAAACACATTCTCAGCAGGGTAAAGACATCCATAGAAGATAAATTTCAAAATTTCATTGTCCAAAGTAAACATTTAGGTAGAAGGGGTGGCTGCTATCAAATGTATATTAAGGGAAGCCCCAGTTGGAAGGGCCTGCAGGGAGTAGGAATTCTCAAAGTCAAGGGCAGGCAGGTGATTAAGGGCTGTTCTACTGGGAACAGGCTATAGGTTTCAAAGAAGAGGACAGTAAAGAGCTGATCATCAGGTCAAACTCCAGAGTTAGACAGGAGGACACACTGAGGAAAACCCCTGAGAAGGATGCCTTAATGCAAGAAAGAGCCAGAGCTGGACAGGAAAGCTGGGCCTTGAGCAGAGTCAGCTCTCAAGAAACCCTGGGGATAGGGGAGATAGGACCCTGAATAAGTGAAGCCCAGAGATAATCCTCAAATTAGGTTTGAGTATTTTGTTATAATTTCTTCTTTATACCTGCTGTTAGTGCTTTGGCTACATTACCCTTTTTTATATCCCAAGAGAAATTATAGGATAACAGAAAAAAATTAATTAAGAGACAGAAATATACCTCGGGCTGAGAGGGACGGAATAAAGGGAGCTCTAAAACAAACTCAGAAAGGAAGCCTAGTCCCAGCTCTGTTGCCCCCTAGCGATGTAAACTTGGGCACATTTACAACCTTTCCGAATCATAGGCTTATCATTTGTGGAGTAGATTTGATAAATCCTGCATTGTAGGATTGTTGGAATGTGTATACGTGGGTGTGTGCTTATATGTGTGGGCATAGATAGAGTGAGAAATAAAAATAGAGAGCCACAAAGAGAAAGAATTGGGCACAGTGCCTGCCACATGGTAGGACTTTAATGAACAACAACTATTGCTATGATTATTTTGATAACAAACCTTAGCATCCTATCTCTGTGTGGTGCATTTTCTTTAATTCAAGATCTAAGAAAACAGTGTTATATGGCACAAAATGTCAAATCAATATCAGACACAAATCCAGCTTGAAAAGTAAAGCAGTTTATTTTTCTCCTGAGAGGTTATGTTATTAATTTGGATGGAGAGTTGTCTTCACTGCCTGGATCCAACAAAAGTTACTAGAATTTGTATCAAGGACAAAATTTCCCTCCCTCCTACTCACCCTTACATGCAATGAAGCCCTAGTTTTCCATTTATTCCCTGCAGCTCCAAAGTCTCGTCTCATCAACCAACCAACTTAATTTAAAATTAACTTACTCTAAAGGACATGCAGTTTACTAAGACTGTAAATTCACCTTGCTTTTTAGTAGCCTCTTTTTTTTTTTTTTTTTACTCTTGACTGATCTCATCTGTACCCCCTACATTCTCAATTTTTTGGTCTCTTACAGGATATCTACCATTATGTGTGTATTACTGCTACTTCTAGAATCTAAAATTCTATAAGGAGGTTTGGGTCTTGATTATTCTCATACCCCAGTACTAACATAATGCATTGAAAAGGTCAGATGCTAATTGAACTTATTTGGGAAATAAGTAAGGTAATGTATTATGATCTAATTTGGCCTACATTTTTTAATAAATCATGTAAATCTCTCTCTCTCTCTCTCTCTCTCTCTCTCTCTTTCCTTCTCCCTCTCCCTCTCTCTCTTTTATATATATCTTTTAATTTTATTGAACAACAGACCAAAAGGAATAGAGGAAGCTGAGAAATTGCTGCATTTAACTTTTTTCCTTTATTTCCTGATCTCAATTATATTTCTTCTGAGTTCTTTCATATTTCCAAGGAAAAAACTATTCCTACGTCAAGGTATCTTGTTTTGGATCTCAAAATCAATGGAAAATCTTTTCATTTTGTTGTGTACAATATTAGAGTTCTTAACTCTTAAACCTTATAATGGCAATAAACATATGATCAATGTGGTATATAGATTTGGATTCTGAAGTAAATGAAATATTATGTTAAAAGGAATAATATAACCCCCACAATGAAAAGATAACCTATGTAGTTACTTATGTACCCAAATATAACAAGAATAAAATGATATTATTGATTTATTAAGAATAAAATGATATGTGCACTGTGTTCTCTCTAGCTCCATCCCAGCCATGTCCTACTTAGACTTTAATTGTCTTCTGCACAAAGAAAGTGAAGGATTTGCCTTGGTATTCACTAGAAGCAGGAGAACTGCTGAATTTGGAACTTGTACTGGCCGTGACCGTGCAGTCAGCCTCAGCTGCAACCTGGGCTTGGGCCCTTTTTGTCCTCAATTCACAAAGCCTTCTCATAAGGACCAGAAGAAATGAGAGTCAGTATCATTGATATTTGCCAAAACATCTAGAATTGTTTTCTTGTTGGGTTTCAGTGTGGGCTTTTGACACCCACAGGAATTCATAAAGTTAGGATCACTATCAGGCACCTATTAGTATTCCAGGTGCTTTTCCTTCACCAAATCTTTAATAATGAACTACCTGAGTCCTCACAAAATGAAGATATTTCTCTTGGAATAACAATCCATCATACTCGACGTTTCTCAGACTCTCTCTTCAGTGGCACCATTGCCCTTTGTGAAGATCATGCCCAGAATAAGAACCAGGAGGCCAGTCTTGGGGATGTCCTCATCACCACCCAGCATCCCATTGTAGGTGACACCCAGTTTGTTGAGGAGGTCATGGCAGTGGCTGATAAGATCTACTCACCTTACACCAATGCTGTGTGCTCAGAGGCCATACTGAGTAACTCAGGGAGTGGTCCCTGTGTTTTGTACTCTTCCATGGCAATCTTGATCTGCCTTTTTAAGAAACTAGATACAAAAGGTCACCTGTTTTATGTTTCCGTTTATGTGAAATACTCAGAATAGGTAAATCCATAGAGACAGAATGCAGATTGGTGTTTGCCAGGGGCTTTGGTGAGGGATGAATGAGGAGCAACTGGTTAATGAGTGTAGGATTTCCTTCTGGGGTGATTAACATGTTTTGCAGCTAGGTAGAAGTGGCGATTACACAGCAAGGTGAATGTACTAAATTCTACTGAGTTGTCCGATTTGAAATGTTTAATTTGGTGTATAGGAACTTTATCTAAATTTAAAAAGTAAAAGGAAAGAAAAAGAAATCTGTCAATATAATCGGCCACGTGTAAGAGTCAGAGATTTTTCAGAAAAATAGAAACCTTCTAACCCTTGAACACAGAGGAAATTTAAAGCAGAAAATTAGTTACACAAGTGATAGAGAAACTAAAGAATGAAAAGGTAGGCAACCAAGTATTAGCAATAGACAAAGTCCATCTCACTTCTAGGCTGAATAGACAAAGAGAGGAATTAGTGTTATTGGAACCTAGAAGTAGAGGTTGTCAGTATCTGTAATCACAGTGGGCCACCTGATACAGGTTAAACCAAAGAAAAGATATAGCCATTGAAAGAGAAGAAACATCATGTAGAAGGAAAAAAGGAGAAACATTCTGGCTTCTATTAGTTTCTTGGGACCCAGTAACCTGTTGATACCGCCTGTTGCCTGAAATACGATGTCCTGGAGAACCTTAAATTTTGGCCATCAGGAGTCAGCCCTGAGTTAAGAGGATGGGGAAAAATGATATGAGGTCAAATCAGCCAAAGATTGGCTTGCTACTGGAGAGGATTAAATGAGAATAATAATATCCAAATTGATGCAGAAAAGATTTGATAACTATTACCATTCATGACAAAAAAGAGTGCTATAAAACTACATAAACAATATCCATGAAAAGCATACAGCAAATATCATACTTAATGGGGAAATATTTAAAGTTTTCACTTTGAAATAGAAAACTAAACAAGAATGCCTATAATCACAACTTTTGGATAACTTTGTAATAGAGGAATTTCCCAGTGTGGTAATTCTAACTGGATGATACAAAAACATCAGGGACTGGGTGGCGCCTGTGGCTCAGTGAGTAGGGCGCCGGCCCTAGCCAAACTGTAACAAAACATAGCCGGGCATTGTGGCAGGCGCCTATAGTCCCAGCTACTTGGGAGGCTGAGGCAAGAAAATTGCCTAAGCCCAAGAGCCAAGAGCTGGAGGTTGCTGTAAGTTGTGATGCCATTGCACTCTACTGAGGGTGACAAAGTGAGACTCTGTCTCTAAAAAAAAAAAAAAAAAAAAAAAAAAAAAAACTTCAGGGATTAAACAATAATAATTTGAAATGTCCCACAATCTGAAAACAATATTAACTGCATGCTTGAGAGATTGTTCTACAGATATCTTTTAGCCATCAAAATACATGAGCATTTACATGATGAATAAGTAAATGTGCTACTCAATAAATATATATTTCAAAATGTTACTCATAACTTAAATAATAACTGAAATTATAAACTGAAAACTTACTAATGAAACATGTGAGATTTAATCGTTTCTTATTAGGAGATCAATTTACTTCCAGCTTCACTCATTTTAAAAGTTGAGATCTTTTTATTATACAATTCATTTGGTATTATTTTTCCCTAGGATAAATTTCCTGCAATATTATAAAGATTCTCTATTATCTTCTGTTTGTGCTGAACAAATTAAACATGGAAAAGTTTGAGTAGTTTAAATTGCTTATGATTTGAATACATATATGGCTGGAAATAAACAGTTTAGTGCATAAGATTTTCATATAGTACTTGTTCCTAAACAAGTACTCTCGAAGAAAACAAGACGCAATTTTTTGGTTTTATTCAAATTCTTGATGTCTACATATTTGCTTAAAATTGAGTTATTTTTACCCACATTTGGTATTTGTAAGAATTTGGATGCAGTGAGTGCAATACCATCCTTTCTTGGCTTTTGTGTGTAGGCTTGAATGAAACCTGAAATAGAGCTTACCTACTCCCTGCAAATGAATACTAGGGGAGTCAGTTTAAAAGGAGTATGATAAATTTCCATTTGGAAAATTATTGTCCTTTAATGTAAATTATAAACAGTCTCTGAGCCATTGATTAGTCAATTATTGTTAAAATGTCAATAACTAAGACACCATCAAATTCAATTTAATTTGATGTTTAACACAGAGAGTATTTTACATTAGGGCTCAGCAAAACAATATCCCAAAGTATGGTGCTTTGATCTGCTGAGTACTTTCAAGTAAAAAAGCAGCCTCAAAACCAAGATCTCTCTCTGACTTCCTTTGCTCCTCTGCCTCTCTGTAAGTACAAGAAGGGCCATTCTCTGAGTTTTTCGTATCTTAGGGAAGGAATATACCTTCCTTCCTTAGGGAAGGAATACACCACTCCAGAAGGAATGTAATTATCTTGGGTCCTTTCTCTATAGTCTCATCAAACAGAGAATACTGAATCAAATAAAAAAAACTTAGAGTTGACACCACACCCAGAGCCGAGAGGAACATTGTCCGGAGCTACTGTCTGCTTTGAGGGCCCATTCATTTCCTCTAAACCTGAATTATTCTTCCTCTAAAATTGTCTGCATCTCCTAATTCCCTCTCCCATACAAAGAGGGAATTCAAGTTTCAACTTTCTGGCCTTTCTTTGAGTTTCAAACTTTATTTGACTTCTGCGCACTTGCATGTTAATAAATATGCATGCCTTTTCTCCTGTTCATCTGTCTCTTGCCATTTTATTTCAGCGGACTCAAATATTGAACCTTCATAGGGCAAATTTAAACTTCACTACAGTTATCATTTCTTAAACTTATGGCCAACATTCATTTTCATTATATATGTGTGTGTGAATATATACACATATTCATATATATACACAAAGTAGATTTAAAAATTATGACTATTTTGCTTATGTAAAAAATCTATCAGCGGAGCCATATCTTCTCTTGAAATATTAATAAAATAAGATCTAGCAAGGAATGAGAATTCAACAAATAACTGCTACAAAGTAGTTAAGTCCTATAAAATTCCAAATCTAAAGACTGACCAGGCAAATGCAATTTTCTGACCCATGACTGACACTTGTCATCATGAAGTGTTCTAATAGTCAACTCAACAAGTTTCTTTCTGCTTTTAGTTTCACATCGTTTGATGAGAATGCTGAATTGGAATTATATTTTTTAAAAAGTTGCCAAAGCTGTCGTAAATTCTAAGAAAACTTCAAAGAAGATATTTTGTTCCTTGTGTGTCTAGTTAAATTCAATCCCCAATGAGACAAGTGCATTAAACAGTGGAAGAAGACTTGCTATTAATGACCCCGAAAGGAAGAAAATAAATACTTCATTGGTAGGAATAACGAAATCCCAATTCAGCCACTAATTTCATGGGTAACCTTCAGTAAGTCAGGAAGGGATGCCTCCTTAGATATATGTGTCTTCCATCATAAAACATGACATTGACCTATACAGATAATCTCCACAGTGTCTTATTGATTGCAAATTCTACTTATTTTCCTATCTTGGGTCCAGGTCTTACCAGGTTTTGTAATTTATCTGTTTGGATTGGCTGAGCAATATTATATGATTTAGATGGCTAAGCAGGCCAATTTGAGCTAAACTGAAATTATAAAATATTAAATTTCATAGACTAGAGAGATCATTAATTACTTTAAGTGATTACTTGACTTTACTATAATTATAATGTGAACCTGACCAGTAAGAATAATTACTGTTCTTTTAAAATGCTATTTGCATGGAATAATTTATAATAATTAAGTCAGAGAGATAAGTTGAAGATTCAGAGAAGGTGAGAAGAAGACTCATACAAATATTTATATGCCTACAGTGAATAGTTTAGCCATTTTAACACATTCATAACATAATGTCAAGTAAAATCTGGAGAGATTATTTCAGAGACAATTTGAGAGACCAATATGTACTAGAATGGCATGAAACATAAGTAAATTGCTTAAAAACATGTACGTTGTGCTGTTTGACATCCTTTTGGCAATATCAAGAAGTTTTGCATAAACTCAGCAAGTCATTCTGGCAATGAAATTATAATTATCTTCTCCCCTTCATCATCACATTTCTCAGGAGAAAGCTTTTATTCCAAAATTTTATGCCAACTTACTCAGCAAATAAATAGAAATTTGCTTTCCTTCACATGCAAGAATTACCTAAGCTGTTATTAATATTGATCCTTCCCTCTAGATTCACCTTTATAATTTTTTCTTTCACCCTCCTCCTTCATCATCTTCCTTCCACAATTCCCCAAATCATCACCTCTTTTTTTTCACCATTGCTTCTCATGTCTTTCTTACTGTTTCTACTGCTAAGCATTGAATCATGGCCCTTGCTATCCCTTACCAGAAGAATTACAGAATTACAGAAGGAAAATCATAAGGTAGAATAGAATGGTATTGCATAGCATTGTATAATAGATTGCGAGAGTTTATTACCTTGGCTCCCTGCCTCCAAATTCTGTCTCTATCCCTTAAAATACCCTCTACTTTGTCTCCAGACATGCTGAGAAAAAGATGAAATTAAATTATGTTTATACTCAATACCTTCCTTTGTATTCCTGATTTTCATAGTAATAGTAATAGTATTATTGCTAAAACTAAGTTTTTCAATTCAAAATTCACTCTCTTTCTTAATATCAGTCTGACTTATCCATTCACCCCTTTCTTTTTTTAAAAATAATTTTATTAAATCATCATTGTGTA
>CAUYRH010156030.1:0-12405 GCA_963574655.1 Perodicticus potto | reverse complement strand
CTGAGAGAATGATACTCTTTTGCCTTCCATTTCTCTTCCTCTTTGGAAATTTGGGAGCATTTGAAAGCTTTGTCTTCCATGTCAGAAATCCTTTCTTCTGCTTGCTCCATTCTGTTACTGAGGGATTCTACTGTATTTCTCAGGTCTTTGAGGGGCGCATCTTCTTGTCTCAATGTATCAAAATCTTTGGTAATTTTGTCTTTGAATTCATTGAATTCTTGAGACATCTTTCGGGTCATCTTTTGGATTACTGCCTGAAATTCTATTTCCATCTTTTCCTACATTCTGCTGATCTTATTTGCTATCCAGACTCAATTCACTTTCTGACATCTCAACCATTTGCTTATGCAAGGGATCATGTGCTGTTCTACCTTGTCATTCTTTGGGGGAGTTGATCTACTCTGATTATTCATATTGCCAGAGTTTTTCTGTTGATTCCTCCTCATGATTACTTTTTACTGTTGCCAATGACCGTCCTCAGATGGGGAGGTGTCTCTCCCAGATCAGAGCCCCGAAGAATCACTCTGTTGTTGCTGGATTTTTGTAGGGTGTGACCCTGTATAGCTCCTCTGGGACTGCCTCACCCAGGGAGTTCTGCCTGCAGGAGCAGCTCTGGAGTGTAGCACTCCGAATGAAGCAGCAGGGTGTGGGATGGAGTGGCCTTTGCAAAGGGAACCTGTGCTTCCAGCAGTCTCTGGCTTGGAGGAGGACTCCAGAGTGAGGGAATGGGTTGCGCAGCCTCCTGAGTGCTTGGCCAGATGGGCAGGTGGTGCAGAGGCAGAGAGGGTAGGGGAGGAGGGGGGTTGTGTGGCTCCCAGCATTCCTGGCCTGGGCAGGCAGGTGGAGGCCTGGCAGGTTCCTGGCAGAGTCCCTGGCCAGTGTGGGCGGTCGGTGGAGGCCCGACATGGGGTTCCCAGTGGAGTCCCTGGCCACATCAGGTGGCTGGCCTAGGCCCGGTGGGGCACAGATCAGGGCCTCACAGAAGTCCTGGCAGAGTTCCTGGGCACATCTGGCAGCAGGCTAAGGCCCTGCAGGGTGCCAATCAAGGCCGCACCTGGTTCCCTGTAGAGTGGAATTCTAGGCCACTGTGGGCGGCAGGCCAGGAGCACGGATCATAGCCGGGCAGGGGTTCCGGTGGGCAGTGGGCCTAGGCCATGCAGAGCTTAGGCTGCATGGGAGTTTGACAGACTTTCTGGCCGCTGCTGGTGGCAGGCCAAGGCCCAGTGGGGTGCCAATCGGGGTGAGCACGGGGTCCCGGCGGAGTTCCTGGCTGCTGTGGGCAGCGGCCAAGGCCCGGTGGGGCACAGATCACAGCTGTGTGGGTGTCCCAGCAGAGTCCCTGGCCTGGAGGCTGGCGGAGGCTCAGTGGGGCCCCAGAGTCTCTTACCTGGCGGGCCCCCTGGCTGGCAGATAGGGAGGGTGGGCACTGCTCAAGTCCTCTTCCCTCAGGTTCAGCAGACCTGCAGTTACCTGCAGTTCTGGTGCATCAGGTAAGGGGGGAAGGGTGTCCTTTTGAGGCTGCCAATGTAGGTAAAAGTAAAGGTGGAGTCTGAGTACCTGAAATCTGCAAACAGGTAGTCCTTCTCGGCTCTGGACTTCTGGATCACGATGTGGATATCCTTCTGAATTTGCTCTTGCCTTGGACACATCCCCATTAAATAAATCCCAGTTCTTCCCTCCTAGGTATTTCTGTTCATAAAAAATTTGCAGAACCAACTGGCACGTTCCAGTGTCTTCCTAAAAGATGGACATCTGTTTGGCTTGTATTCAAAAGTCACCCTTTTCCCAGTTCAGGGAAAGCTCTTGCAATCCTGTTACCTTGTTTAGAAAGAAGCAATGCCAGCTGTTTTTATACACTTATTTTATAACCTAACATTTTGCTTAATTCATTTATCAAATCTAAGTGCCTTTTGGAGAATTTGAAGGGGTGTCCAACCCATGCCCTTCAGGAAACATGCAGATTAAGTAAGGACATTTTTTTTATCTGTGTTGGTGGATATCATGATAATTATGTATGTTTTTGTTTTTGGGGGGTTTTTTTGCTTACCAGTTTTCATTATATTTGTGCATTTAATGTATGGCCAAAGACAAGTCTTCTTCCCTTGTGGTATTGAGTGAGAAGCCCAAAAGTTGGACAACCCTCCTGGGCTTTCTAGGTATATGATTATAACAGCAGCAAACAGGTAACTTGACTTCTTCTTTTCTACATGGATGCACTTAATTATTTTTTTCATGCCTGATCACTCTGGCTAGGATTTCTAGCATTATGTTGAATATAAGTAGTGAAAGTGGGCATCCTTGCTTAATACCAATTCTCAGTATAATGCTGACTGTGGGTTTGTCACCTATGGTTTTTATTAAATATAATTTTGAGATATGTTCCTTCTATGCCAAGATTTTTTATTATATTTATCATGAAGAGATGTTGCTGGTTTTTATCAAATGCTTTTTCTGCATCTATTGAGATGATCTTATTGTTTGGGCTATTGGGATCTTATTGTTTTATTTTTAGAGATAGAGTCTCGCTCTGTCATCCAGGCTAGCATAGAGTTGCACAATCATAGCTCACTTCAACCCCAAACTTCTGAGCACAGGCATTCTTTCTGCCTCAGTGTCCCAAGTAGCTGGGATTACAAACACATACAATCACACCCAACTATTTTTTCTTTTTAATTTTCAGTAGAGACCAGGTATCACTATGCTAACTAGGCTGTTATCAAGTACTTAGGGTCAAACATTCCTTCCACCTAAGTCACCCAAACTTTTAGGATTACGCAAATGAGCTACCACATCTGGCCTGGGTTTTGTTTTTAATTCTGTTAGTGTGGTTAATCAATGTATAGCCTTGTGTTTGTTGAACCATTTTTGCATCACGAAAATTAAACCCACTTGATCAAGGTCAATTATCTTTTTCTTTTGCTATTGGATGTGGTTTGATAGCATTTTGTTGAGTATTTTTGCACTATGTTCATCAAGGAAAGTGGGCGGTAGTTTTCTTTCTTTCTTTCTTTCTTTCTTTCTTTCTTTTTTTTTTTTTTTTTTGTAGAGACAGAGTCTCACTTTATCACCCTCAGTAGAGTGCCATGGCATCATACAGCTCACAGCAACCTCCAACTCCCGGGCTTAGGTGATTTTCTTGCCTCAGCCTCCCAAGTAGCTGGGACTACAGGCACCTGCCACAATGCCTGGCTATGTTTTGTTTTGTCGATGGGCCGAGTCAGGTTTTGAACTCACCAGCTTCGGTATATGGGGCTGGCACCCCTACTCAATGAGCTAAAGGCCCACCCCATGTAGATTTCTTTTTTATTGCTATTGCATTTTTTCCTGACTTTGAAGTCAGGATGATACTGGTTTCATAAAATGACTTAGAAAAGTTTCCCTCCTTCTAAATTTTTTGTAACAGTTTCAGAAGGATTGGTAATAGTTCCTAATTTTCATAAATTGAGGAGAAATAAATTCTTTTCCAGGTAAGAAAATGCTAAGGGAATTTGGCACCACTAGACTGGCCTTAAAATAAATGGTCCAAGGATTTCTAAGCATCAAAACAAAAGGTTAATACCATTATTATAAAAATCTTTCAAATCTGAAGAACTCACAGAGCTTTTAAAACAGTAACAGAATTGCTAATACAAAAGCAACCTTGTAACAATAACATGAGGACTAGGATATTATCTCACATATCAATATTGGCTTTGAACATAAATGGTCGAAATGTCCCATTAGAAATAAATAGATTGGTGGAATGAATACTAAAACACAATCCAAACATTTGCTGCCTTCGAGAGACTTATTTAACTGGTAATACATTTTACAGACTTGAAATAAAGGAACATAAAAAATATTCCACACGAATGGAACCAAAACTGAGCATGTGTGGCTAGACTTAGATAAAACTAACTTTATATCAATAAAAGCAATAAAGGACAAAGACGGTAATTATATAATAATAAAGAGATCAATGTAACAAAAAAGATAAAAAGATATAGCAATCCTAAATATATAAAATAGTACTTTGAAAGAGACCATAGTTACACTTATCAATGAGTTATGAACATTTTCTGGGATGAGTTTGTGAACTCAATTATCTTACCTTGTATATGCACCTAAAACCAGAGTTCCTGGATTCAAAAGAGATATACTACTAGACCCAAGAAAAAGCAATACACACCAATATACTAATAATATGGGGGACATCAACAATCCACCAACAGCCCTAGGCATATAATCAAGGAAGAAAATTAACAAACAATAGACTTAAACTGGACTCCAGAAAAAATGGATCTAACAGACTTTTACAGAACATTTTTTTTTAACAATATTTTGGATGTTATATTGTTAAATTGTTATTATGTTATAATATGATTTTTTTTCCATTTTAATTTATTTTTTATTAAGTCATTTATACATAGATCATACATACATTTATGCCATTATGGGATTCGTGTGTTGATTATTTGTACAAATTGGAGTGCTTACATGCGACTAATCAACATAGCTTTCACATTCTATCCTCAAACTATGGAATAGACTTTCTGCTTATTATCACATGCAACACTTTCCAAGGTAGACTATATGTTTTGCCATAAAACAAATCTCAATAAATTTTTAAAAGTCAATACCTTATCAAGTACTGTCTCAGACCACCATTGAATAAAACTAGAAATCAATTCTGAGACAAATTTTCAAAACTATGCAAATAAATAGAAATTAAGCAACTTGCTCCTGAGTGATCTTGGTGTCAATGATGAAATCAAGATAGAGATTAAAGACTTTGGCCAGGCACAGTGGCTCATTACTGTAATAGCAGCATTTTGGGTGAATAAAGTGGTAGGAATTGTTGAGACCAGAATTTTGAGACATTAAGCACCATAGTAAGGCCCAAGTTGTACAAAAACAGAAAAGTTAGCTGGGTTTTGTGGCATGCACCTAAAGTCCAAGCTACTCAGAAGGCCGAGGCAGGAAAATCACTTCATCCCAGTAACCTGAGATTGCAGTAAGCCATGAAGACGTCACTGAAACCTAGCTTACATGAGAGAGGACTTGTGTCAATAAATAAATAAATAAATAAATAAATAAATAAATAAATAAAACAGGAAAAACAAACATTTTCTAAATGAATGATAATAAAACTCATCAAAATGTCTGAGATTTAGCAGTGCTAAGGGGAAAGTTTATTGTGATAAATGCCTATATCAAAAGACATAAAGATCACAAATGAACAACCTCATAATTGAGGCAACTTTAAATCATAAAATTGGCATTTTATTTACAAATCACCATCAAATCTAGAAATACTGCACTGCCTTTAGGGGGTGTGTTCCAGCCAACTATCAGCATAGTTGATTGTTGAAAGAGGAATTAAGTGGGCCTTTCCCTACAATATTCACTAGGGAGAAGTTCAGGGAACACCTAATACTCTTTAAGTTAAACTCTCCAAAAACTTATGTCCATGTTCCTCTTAATTAAGCTGTTTATCTCTTTTATTAATTGCTCTCAAGGAAAAAAATGATCTAATATTCATTTATTTGCAGAATGGTGGAATTGGAATCATATACTCCACATCAACAACCTAATGAACCATCTCAAGGAGTTGCAAAAGGAACAGCAATATAATCCCAAAACTATCAGAAGTAAAGAAATAACCAAAATTAGAGCATAATTAAATGAATTTGAGAACATAAGAATCATTCAGAAGATCAGTGAAGCAAAAAAGTTGGTACTTTAAGAAGATTAATAGGCTCGGTGCCTGTGGCTCAGCGGGCTAAGGCACCAGCCACGTACACCTGAACTGGTGGGTTCGGATCCAGCCCAGGCCCGCCAAACAACAATGACGGCTGCAACCAAAAAATGGCCGGGCGTTGTGGCGGGTGCCTGTAGTCCCAGCTACTTGGGAGGCAGAGGCAGGAGACTCACTTGAGCCCAGGAATCAGAGGTTGCTGTGAGCTGTGATGCCACAGCACTCTACCCAGGGTGACAGCTTGACGCTCTGTCTCAAAAAATAAATAAATAAATAAATAAAATAAAAAGATTGATAAAGTAAATAAACCCTTAGCCAGATTAAGTAGAAACAGAAATGTAAGATCTCTAATAATCTCAATGAGAAATGAAAAAGGGAAAATAATAAAGATACCACTGAAATCCAAAAATAATCACTGATTACTTCAAAACACTCTATTCCCAGAGGTTTGAAAATGAGGAGAAAACAGACAAATATTTGGAATCACACCACCTCCATAAATTCAGGCAGAAAGAATTAGAAATTTTTAAGAGACCTATATTAAGCACTGAAATTGCAACAATACTAAAGTTTTCAAAAAAGGAAAGCCTTGGACCAGATTGCTTCACACCAGAATTCTTCCAATACTTCAAAGAGAAACTAGTACCTATATATTGCATAACCTATCCCAAAACATAGAGAAGGAGGAAATTCTCCCCAACATGTCTATGAAGAAAATATCACCTTAATACAAAAATAAGAAAATAGCAAAGGACCCAACAACAAAAGAAAAACTAAAGACCAATGTCATTACTGAATATTGACACAAAAATATTCAATAGGAGCTTAACAAACAGAATACATATAAACATTAAAAAAATTATACATCATAGTCATATGGGCATCATCCCAGTGAAGCAAGACTGGCTGAACACATGTAAATCCATAAATATAATTCAACACATAAATAGAAACAAATACAAAGACCATAAGATCCTCTCAAAAGATTCAGAAAAAAAAAATTAGATGAAAATCAATATTTCCTTCTGTAAGAACACTTAAGAAAATATGAATAGAAGAGACATTTTATTTATTTATTTGTTTGTTTTTATTAAATAATAACTGTGTACATTGATGCATTTATGGGGTTCAGTGTACTGCTTTGATATGCAATGTGAAATGCTTACATTGAACTGATTAACTCATATATCACAATTATACTCTTTTCAAATAGTTTTGAAATGTACCATTGCATCATGCACATTAGGTGAAATCCCCTCCTGCCGACTCCCCACTCCCTCTCTCTCTATCCTCTTCCCTTCAACTTTCTGGACTAGAGTTAAGTTTTACCATTCATATGAATGTGTAGATGACCATATATTGATTTCATAGCAGTATTGAGTACATTGGATACTTTTCCTCTCCATTATTGAGATACTTTACTAAGAAGAATATGTTCAAGCTCCATCCAGGTAAATATAAAAGATGTGAAGTCTTCATTTTTTATGGCTGCATAGTATTTCATGGTGTACATGTACCACAATTTGTTAATCCATTCATGGCTTGATGGGAACTTGGGCTATTTCCAAGTCTTGGCAATTATGAACTAGGGTGCAATAAACATTCTAATTCAAATGTCTTTGTTGTAAAGTAATTTTTGATCATCTGGTCTTGTAGAGGAATTGCAGGATAGAACAATAGGTCTACTTTTAGTTCCTGGAGTATTCTCAACACTTCTTTCAAAAAAGGTCGTAGTGGCTTGCATTCCCCCCAGCAGTGTAGAAATGTTCACTTCTCTCCACATCTACACCAACATCTGTAGTTTTTGGATTTTGTTATGTTCCTTTTAGTTCCTTGAGTATTCCCCAAACTTCTTTCCAAAAAGGTCATGTTAGTTTGCATTCCCACCAGCAGTGTAGAAGCATTCCCTTTTCTTCATATCCATGATCTCATCTTAGGATTTTGTGATGTGGGCTAATGTTTCTGGAGCTAGATCATATCTCAAAGTGGTTTTGATTTGCATTTCTCTGATGATTAAAGATTATGAGCATTTTTTCATATATTTGTAGGCCAGGTGCCTATCTTCATCAGAGAAGTTTCTGTACAAGTCTCTTGCACACCTAGAAATGGGGTTATCTGTTCTTTTCTTATTGATTATTTTGAGTTCTCTGTGGATTCTAGTTATCTTTGTGAGAAGCATAACCTGCCATAATCTTATCCCATTATGAAGGTTGTGTGTTTGCTTTACTTACTGTGCTCTTGGCTGTGCAAAAGCTCTTTTAGTTTGATCAGATCCCAGTAATGTATTTTTGGTGTTGCTTCAATTGCCTGAGGTGTCCTCCTCATAAAATATTCTCCCAAGCTGATTCATTCCAGTGTTTTCCCTCCACTCTCTTCTAGTATCTGTACATTTTCATGTCTTAAGTTTAGCTATTTTATCCAGTGACAATCAATTTTTGATAATGGTGAAAAGTGGGGGTCCAGTGTCAGTGTCAGGTCAGTAATGAAAAACAGATCACTAGCCAGTTCACCCAGCACAATTTGTTAAACAAGGAGTCATTCCCCCACTGAAGATTTTTGATAGGCTTGTCAAAGATCAAATGACAATAAGTAGCTGTGTTCATCTCTTGGTTCTCTATTCTGTTCCATACATCTACCTCTCTGTTTTTTGTGCCAATATCATGCTATTTCGATCACTACAGATTTATAATATAGCCTGAAGTCTGGCAACGTGATACCTCCTGATTTGTTTTTATTTGAGTAATGTATTGGATATTCAAGGTTTCTTCCTGATTCTGTATAAAATGAAACACTACTTTGTCCAGCTCTTTAAAGTATTACAATGGTGCTTTAAAAGGGATTGCATTAAATCTGTAGATTTCTTTGGGTAGTATGGACATTTTAACAGACCCTGTTAAACAGAGAGGGATCCAAGGGTCTCCAAAAGCACAGTTGGAGCCAGGGGTCCACGTCTCCACCTGCCATACTCAGTCCACATTGGTATCTGCTTCACTGCTCCCTAGCCCAGTTGGAGCTGGGGACCATGCCCCTACCTGCCAGTCTCAGTCCACAGCCAGCAAGCTTGCTGGCTCTGTTACAGTCAGGGGACCATGTCCCTGCCCACCAGTCTCAGCTGCCTAATTGGAGTCAGAGAACCAAAACCTTGCCCTCAGGTCTCAGTCCACACAAGCCTCTGCTCACAGGTTCTGTTGGAGTCAGGGGACCACACCCTTGCCCTCACGTCTCGATCCACACCTGGCAAGCCTCTGCTCACCAGTCCAGCTGGGGCTGAGGTCAAACCCCACCTGCTGAACTCAGACCACACCAGGCAACCACTCTCCCACTTGTGAGCACTGTCAGAGAGAGCCGGGGGTTCTGCACCCCCTCCCACCAGATATAGCTCAAACCGAGGGTCACACCAACACTGGCTGGGCAAAGTCATAATGAGGGGACTGCTCCTCCTCCCACCAAATGTCCATTTCTTTCTACACCCTCTTTTTTCCCCAGTAGTCATTGATTCTGTCCTGATGCTCAGCAGTCTACACTATGACCAGTTCTCTCAGGAAACGATCAAACACTCTGTACTCTGCAGGGGTCAGAACTTCAGACCACCATGCAAGACAGGAAGGGTGGACTGGGAGTTTGGAATTGTGGGGGGAAATATATGTTCAATTTTATGCCTGGCTGGGTGGTGTCTAGGTTCATAAGTGCAACCTCCCTGGAGAAAGAGACCCGGTGTGTAGCAGTTCTCTGCAGTTAGGTAAAATGAGAGGTCTTTTGTTCCCTGCTCAATCT
The DNA here is from genome assembly GCA_963574655.1 of Perodicticus potto. Taxonomy (NCBI): domain Eukaryota; kingdom Metazoa; phylum Chordata; class Mammalia; order Primates; family Lorisidae; genus Perodicticus; species Perodicticus potto. Next base: position 2,894 of record CAUYRH010156030.1, on the reverse strand, counting down.
CAGAACCTGAGGTAGGCCTCCCATTTGTGTGAGGGGGGTCTCCCATTCTCTAGTCGATAGGCTTTGTACCTGTAATTTGTTTTCTTGAGTGCTCTTCCTTGTAATCACAGCTTACTAAACTTCTTTCTTGGCTCAGCTCCCCACCTTTGGCTTCATAGAGTGTGATTCTGTCCAGTTTTTCTCCCTTTGGCCAGGAGCCTCTGCCTAGGGTTGCTACTAGTCAGCCATATTCCCCAAATCAAGGAACATTTTTTAACCTGATACACGCTAGCTACAACAATTCCACAAACAATATCATACTAACTGTACAAAAACTGAAATCATTTCCATTTACGATAGTAACCAGGCAAGGATCTCCACTATTGCCACTGCAATTCAACATATTTCTGGAAGTTCTAGAGAAGGATATCAAGTGTATCTTCAAATGGGGACAGAGGAGGTCAAATTCTCGCTCTTTGTGAATGATATGATCTTATATGTAGAAAACCCCAAGGACTCGGCCACAATATTCCAGAAAGTGATTAAGAAATACAGTAACAAACATCTGAGGATATAAATCTACAAATCAGTAACCTTCATATACTCCAATAACAGTCAAGTTGACAATAACATCAAAAACACAATGCCCTTTAGTATAGCTTCAAAGAAAATGAAAGACCTGGGGCTATCCCTAAGAAAGGATTTGAAGTATGTCTACAGAAAGAACTATGAAATCCTTTGGAAAGACATAGCAAAAGACATTAACAAATGGAAGAAGATACCACGCTCATGGCTGGGAAGAATTAACATTGTTAAAATGTCCATACTACCCAAAGCTATCTACAGATTTAATGCCATCCCCATCAAAATACCAATGTCATACTTTAAAGAACTTGAAAAAATAATTCTTCATTTCATATGGAACCAGAAAAAAAAAAAAAAAGCAGAATAGCCAAGGCAATTCTAAGAAATAAAAATAAATCTGGAAGCATCGTGTTACCAGACTTCAAGTTATACTACGAGTCTGCAACGATCAAAACAACATGATACTGACACAACAATAGCAATATGCATCTATGGAATAGAATAAAGACCCTAAAGATTAAACCTACCACTATCTCCATCTGATCTTTTATAAACTGAACAAAAGCATGCAGTGGGGGAAAATTCCCTATTTAATAAATGGTGCTGGGAGAAATGGTTACCTACATATAGAAGACTGAAAATTGACCTACACTTCTCACCACTTGCAAAAATTGACTCCTGCTGGATAAATGATTTAAATTTAAGACGTAAAACAATAATAATTCTGAGAGAAAATGTTGGAAAAACTCTTAACAATATTGGCCTGGAAAATCATTTTATGAAGACCCCCTTTATAACTGCAGAAACAGCAAAAATAATGAACCATTTAATCCAAACCATATTGTATTACAGATAAGTGAAGAAGCCACAAATAGATATTGATTTGCCCAAGATTACTTAATCAATTTTCCAATTTACCAGAGCTTGAGGTGTAATCCAAATCTTCTATCTACCAGTTCTATGAATTTTCCACCATACCCATTGTCTCTTCATGCAAGCATTTCAGTTGATTTTGATAAGACATTAATTAAATGACAGAGAAAATAGATTAACCCAAAGAAACCAATATTTAAAAGGGACCATATAAGAAGTGAGGCAAGATGGCTGAGTAGAGGCAGATTTCTGCAGAAGCTCCTGTACAGATGGAGAAAAGTTGGACTGAAGTAAACTCAAAGAAGTCAAAATTGGGAAGTTGAACACAAGGAAAAGAAATCGCAGAGCACACACCTCAAAACTGTGCCATACACCTCTGGTTTATGCCCTTTAAGTGGGAGCACATTATTCCCCCTCCTTTCCTTCCTTACTCATTCCCCTCCCCCAATTTGAATAGAATTAAGTTTTTCTTCTATATGGGTGTGTGTTAGATAATCTAGTGGCTTCATAATAAAACTGAGTACATTGCATATTTCCTTTTCCATTCTTGTGATGCTTTACTAAGAAAAATATGTTTCTACTCCATCCAGGTTAATAGAAAAAATGTAAAGTCATCATATTTTCTTACATATGAATAGTACTCCATGTTATAATATACCACAGCTTGTTAATCCATTCCTGAGTTGATGAGTAATTTGGTTTTTTCCCACATCTGGGCGATTGCAACTTGAGGTATGAAAAACATTCCAGTGCAAATGTCCTCTTGATAAAATGATTTTTTTCTTCTGGGTAGATATATGGTAGTGGGACTGCAGGGTCAAATGTGAGATCTGGTTTGATTTCTTCACATGATATTAGCCAAAAGGCCAAGAAGCAATAGTTTGATTTCTTAAAGTATTCTCCATACATGTTTCCAAAGAGGCTGTATTAGTTTGCAGTTCCACCAACAGGGTAATACTGCCCTTCTCTTGACATGTGTCCCAGCATCTGCAACTTTGGGACTTTCTGATGTGGTGTATTCTCACTGGGGTTAAGATATATCACAGGGTAGTTTTGATTTGCATTTCTCTAATGATTAGGGATGATGAGCACTTTTTCAAATGTCTGATAGCCATTCGTCTATCTTCCTTCAAGAAGGTTCTTTTCATGTCTTAGTCAGTGATAGATGGTATTGTTTGATCTTTCTTGGATGATTAACTTGAGTTCTCTATAGCCCCTAGTTATCAAGCCTTTGTCAGATTTGTGGCATACAAATATATTTTCCCATTCTTAAGGTTTCTAATTTTCTTTAATTATTGTGCCCTTAGCTGGGCTTTTCAGTTGAAATAAGTCCCATTTGTTTATTTTATTTTTATTTCTGTTGTGAATGCCACAGAAGTCTTCTTCATAAAATCTTTCACCAGGCTGACATCCTCAAGATGTTTTCCCCCACATTCTTCTAGGATTTTTATCACTTA
>CAUYRH010156026.1:0-20596 GCA_963574655.1 Perodicticus potto | reverse complement strand
ACGGCATCCCATAGTGTTTGTATTAAATGCGTTTGCTACCGTGCTTGGCGCTGGTTCCAGTTTTATTTTATTCCCATTTTTTTAATTCAAATTTAAAACATAATTTTATTCTTTTTTTTTTTTTTTTTTTTTTTTTTTTTGTGAGACAAACTCTCACTCTGTTGCCCAGGCTAAAGTGCCGTGGTATCAGCCTAGCTCACAGCAATCTTAAACTCCTGGGTTCAAGCGACCTTTCTGCCTCAGCCTTCCAATTAGCTGGGACTATAGGCATCCACCACAAGGCTCAGCTAATTTTTGTAATTTTTCTGTTTTTAGTAGAGACAGGGTCTCACTCTTGCTCAGGTGGGTCTTAAACTCCTGAGCTCAAGAGATCCTCCCGCCTCAGCCTCCCAGAGTGCTAGGATTAACAAACATGAGCCACCTCACCTGGCCTTAATTTTATTCTTTTGGCATGTGGTATTCATGGGAGCCAACTTAAATAAAATTCTATTTTCTTTTTTTCCTTCCTTCCTTCCCTCCTTCCCTTCCTTCCCTTCTTTCCCTTCCTTTTCTTTTTTTAGACTGGCTCTCACTCTGTTGCCCACGCCAGTATACAGTGACATCAGCCTAGCTCACTGCAGCCTTAAACTCTTGGGCTCAAACAATCAATCATCCTGAGTAGCTGAGACTACAGGTGCACACCACCAAATAGATCTAATTTTTTCTATCTTATTTTAGAGATGGATTCTTTTTTTTGTTGCCCAGACTGGTCTTAAACTCCTTGCCTCAAGTGATCCTCCCACCTTGGCCTATCAAAGTGCTGGGATTGTAGGTGTGAGCTACTGTGCCTGTCCAGAGTTCTGTCATTCAAATATAGATGCTACCTCTCGGGAAATAAAACATGGTGGGCATGGTGCAAAACAAAGGACCTCTGCTTACTTCTAGGACATTCACATGGGGGCAGCTAGCATTGCAACTTATTAAAAGTCACCACAGCAAACTTTCTACTCAACCTGAAGGCTTCTGCTAGAAGGGTGCTTTGTTTACAGAGATATTTATAATCATGGGGAGACAGGTTGTACTTTGTTTCTAATTTTTTTTCTGTCTTATTTTGTTTTTGATTATCGTTGGCATTTTAGAATGAATAGAAACCGGATCAACAATGTCTTCCTTTTGAATGACCAAACTCTGGAATTTTTAAAAATTCCTACTACTCTTGCACCACCCCTGGACCCATCTGTGCCCATCTGGATTATTATATTTGGTGTGACATTTTCCATCGTCATAGTTGCAATTACACTACTGATTTTATCAGGGATCTGGCAACGTAGAAGGTAAGATATTCAAAGGGAATGATTTAAAGAGCATTTTACTGTTTCTTCGTGACTTGGAAAAATAAGGAGAGGATTTTCCTCTGGCTAAAGGAAATACCTTAAATTTGAAACTTTGAAAAAATTGGTGATTTTCTAAATATCACTTATGCTCTTGTTTTTAAATACTTTTTAGAGTCCAATGTCCCTCATTTAATTAGGTTCCTTCTATTACTATCTTTCTCTCTATTCTATGCCGTATGAGTGTTTCATACCCAGAGTTAATTTTACTATCTGAGTTGTGTTTGGTAATTGTCCACATCCAAATGCCAGATGTTCCACAGGTGTTTCCATGCTTCCTCACCTTAGGTTGAGAGCTTTCAATTTAACAACTCAGATAGATTCTCACTTCTTGAGTTCCTTTACCTGGTTTTTGGGGTGCTTGCAAACTTTGAGGTATAAATTATTAATCTTTCGACTCGGCGCTCATAGCTCAGTGAGTAGGGCGCTGGCCACGTACACCAAGGGTGGCAGGTTTGAGCCCGGCCCGGGCCTGCTAAACAACAATGACAACTGCAACCAAAAAATAGCTGGGTTTTGTGGCAGGTTCCTGTAATCCCAGCTACTCAGGAGGCTAAAGCAAGAGAATCACTTAAGCCTAAGAGTTTGAGGTTGCTGTGAGCTGTGACGCCATAGCACTCTATGGAGTGCGACATAGTGATACTCTGTCTCAGAAAAAAAAAAAGTATTCATCTTTCTTCAAGAGGGCATTTCAGACCAGTGGGAGAGTTACTGAGGTAGAGGGGAAGAAGAGGAGACAGGATTTCTCAGCATGACTTTGTTGACAAGTACCTCTAATGCAGAGGGGAAGATGAAAAAGTCCTGGATTCATCACTAAACACTTTAATGCTTCTAAGCCTTCCCTTCCAATACCAAGAAAGAGTAGTTCTGGTAAGTGGAAGTCACAGGGACATGGTTTTCAAAAGTGTCAGTACTTACAGGGGACACATGGGATGTGTTTGGACAAGTAAATAAGTGTTTGACTAAATGCTTCTCCTGGGATCTACTACTTTCCATATATTTCAACCTAGTTCTTAACGGAAGGTAATAATTTAAAATTTGGGGCTTTGCATTTTTTCCACAAATGATAAGTGAAATGCTATGGAATAAATGTGGTTTTGTCTAGTCCCCAGGTTAAACAAACTTTGGGATCAAGTTGTACTTGCTTGATTTTCTTGATCTTGCCTTGATATACAATACAAGAAGACTTGAAACAAGGTGTTTGTTTTATTTGGGCTTGGAGTTTTAGAATACTAAGAAATAGTCTCTTGTAATCCTTGAATACTGTTTTAAGTATTTTTGTTTTCTATTGGTCCTGAGATACTGTGATCTAAGGTTTCTCACAGTTGTAACCTTCATGGGTTCACTTCATCTCCTTGGCTCCCAATTTCCTCACAGTATGTATAGTACAGTATGGTGTAGGAGTTAGGAGAATGCACTCTGGAGGTAGATTGCTTAGATTCAAAGTATTTATCTCTTAGATTCTACTCTTGTATATAATCAATTAACTGTATGAGTATCAGGAAGTACAGTGAGTCAGGGAAACCGATCTTAGGAGAATATGATTTGTGGTGCTAGAGTCAAGCTACTTAAATTTATCTTTGCAATCTGAGCAAAAATAACTTTTCTAGAGTGACAGAGAGATAAACTGGAAATAGTTAACTTGGTGGGATAAAAAGAGTTAATATAATAGAGCGTTTAGGTTGGTATCTGGTACACAGTGAGTGCTCAATAAGTGTTAGCTGTTACTATTATTATCTTGGCATTTGCTAGTCTTTCAGCCAGTTTGTGCTGCGATCAGCTATCTCTTTCCTTCTGACCAGATTCTACAGTAAATTATGGGCGTGGAGCATCATAATCTGTTGCCTGGGAGAAGTGAGGCTGTTGTCACAACCCTGCTTTCACAAATTCATTTCATGTTCAAACTAGGAAAACAGATAGATAAATCTCTTGTGTAAACCTGGACAGCATCAATAATTAGCAAATATAATCAGGAAAATTATGACAACCTTCTGAAGATAAATTATTCTAAGTTTGATATAATTTGTAGTGGGTTTCTCTTGGGCAAAATACTGCTTCAAAGGCAAGGATGCAGTTTGAAGTGGGAAAGTCCTGATAATTGGGATGAAAGCCCTGTCTTATCATGGAAAAGATAGGAGTTATCCCCAAAGTCTCTAGTTTTAAGAAAGGCAGTCAAAGAAATGTTCAACAATACAATCCATAGATTAGATAGTAATAAACATAGTTTTTATGGTACAAAATCTTATACTTGGAAGATGTGGAGGGACCACAGGATTTTCTTTTTCTTTTTTCTTTATAGACAAAAGTCTCACTTTGTCGCTCTCCGTAGAGTGCTATGGCATCACAGCTCACTGCAACCTCCAGCTCTTGGGCTTAGGCGATTCTCTTGCCTCAGCCTCCCGAGGAGCTGGGACGACAGGCGCCCACCACAACGCCTGGCTATTTTTTGTTGCAGTTTGGCCAGAGCCAGGTTTGAACCTGCCACTCTCAGTATATGGGGCCAGCGCCCTACCCACTGAGCCACAGATACCGCGACCACAGGATTTTCTAAGTCATCATTCTCCTTCTATGGAGAAGAATCTAACACATTTGCATATTTAAACTTACTATTGAAGAAATTTCTTAGGCTAAGCTTTAGTAATTCTATTACCTTTATCAGTTAACACCAATATATGGATTATTCAGGGCCACTGACTGGGAAGTATGCAATCATTGGTGCCCAAACTAGGTAAACTCAAAACACTAGCTATGCCCTTTACCTATATGATCTTGGTTGAGTCACCTGATTTCTGTGGGTCAGTTTCTCCATCTGAAGTAGGGAGATGATATCTCACAGGGCTTTCATGAGGATTGACTGACATAAATGTGTATAAAGTACCCATGATATAGTATGTGCTAAATATATAGTAATTATTATTAATATATTATTATTATCCAAGATCAGCTTAACCCATTGGATGGCAGGAAATGATCTCTTTTTTTATCCAGATATTGTCATCAAACTAGATATTTCTCCAATTCACCAACTCATTGCTTGAAATTTTATTAGCAAATAAATACCTACTTTATTTTATTAAAGTATCACTGACAAATAAAATTGTATATATTTATGGCATACAAGGTGATATTTTGAAATGGTTAAATTAAGCTAATTAACATAGCATCACCTCACATAGTTATCATTTTGGGGAGTAAGAGCTCTCTTAGCAATTTTCTAGTATACAATACATTGTTACTAAGTACACTCACTATAATTAATATACAACAGATTATCCAGACTCATTCTTACTGTCTAACCAAAAGTTGACACTGTCTAACCAACATCTTCCAAGCCCCCAACAATCACCATTCTACTCTCTGCTTCTCTGAGTTCAACTTTCTAATCTTCCACATGTAAGTGAGACCATCATGGCATTTATCTTTCTAGTTTCTTTACCTTAGCATAATGTCCTTCCTGTTATCACAAATGACAGGATTTCATTGTTTTTTAAGGCTGAATAGTAGTCCCTTATAGACCCACACCATGCACATATAAACATACTCAGCACATTTTTTCTGTCCATTCATTCATTGTTGGATACTTAGGCTGATTCTATTCTTTGGCTGTTATGAATAATGCTGCAATGAACTTAGGAATGCAGGTATCTATTCAACATACTGATTTCAATTCCTCTGGATATTTACCCAAAAATGGGATTACTGCATCCTATGGTACTTCTATTTTTAATTTTTTGAGGAACCTCCATGCTGTTTTCAATCATGGCTATCTGTACTAATTCACATTCCCACAACAGTGTACAAGGGTTATCTTTTCTCCACATTCTGGCCAACATTTGCTATCTTTTATTTTTTTGACAGTAGCCATTCTAATAGGTGTGAGGTGATATCTAATTGTGCTTTTAATTTGCATTTCCCTGTTGATTAGTGATGCTGAGCATTTTTTCATATAGCTATTAGCCATTTATATGTCTTCTGAAAACTGTCTATACAGGTCCTTTCCCTTTTTTTTTTTTTTTTTTTTTCGAGACAGTCTCACTATGTTGCCCTGGGTAGAGTGTCCTGGCATCACAGCTCACAGCAACCTCAAACTCTTGGGCCCAAACAATTCTCTGGCTTCAGCCTCCCAAGTAGCTGGGACTACAGACACTTGCCACCCGGCTATGTTTTTGTTGCAGTTGTCATTGTTGTTTAGCTGGCCTGGCCAGGCTTGAACCCACCAGCCTTGGTGCATGTGGCTGGCACATGCACCACTTGTACACCCGGCTATTTTTTTGTTGCAGTTGTCATTGTTGTTTAGCTGGCCTGAGCCAGGCTTGAACCCGCCAGCCTTGGTGCATGTGGCTGGCACCATAACCACTGTGCTATGGGTGCCGAGCCTGCTTTGCCTATTTTTAAAGTGGGTGATTTGTTTTCTTCCTATTGGGTTGTTTGAGTTCCCTATATTTTGGATCTCAACCCCTACTTGTGCAGAAGCCTTTTAGTTTAATGTAAATCCCATTTGTCTATTTTTGCTTTTGTTGCTGTGCTTTTGGGGTCATATCCAAAAAGTTATTGCCAAGACCAAAGTCTTGGAGTTCCCCGGTTTGTTTTCTTCTAGTATTATAGTTCCAGGCTTCAAGTCTTTAATCCATTTAAAGTTGATTTTTTCTTTTTGAGACAGAGTCTCACTATGTTGCCCTCATTAGAGTGCTATGGCTTCACAGCTCACAGCAACCTCAAACTCTTGGGCTTAAGGGATTCTCTTGCCTCAGCCTCCCAAGTAGCTGGGACTATAGGCGCCTACCACAATGCCTTGCTACTTTTCTGTTGCAGTTGTCATTGTTGTTTAGCTGGCCCAGGCTGAGTTCGAACCCGCCATCCTTGGTGTGTACATGGTTGGCGCTGTAACCACTGTGTAACAGGCACTGAGTCTAAAGCTGATTTTTATATTTGGTGTGAGATAATGGGTTCAATTTCATTCTTATATATATATTTTTGAGACAGAGTCTCACTCTGTCACCCTGGGTAGAGTGCCGTGACATCATCATATCTCATAGCAACCTCAAACTCTTGGGCTCAAGAGTTCCTCTTGCCTCAGCCTCCCAAGCAGCTGGGGCTGCAGATGTGTGCCACCATGCCTGGCTAATTTTTCTATTTTTAGTAGAGACAGGGTCTCATTCTTGGTAGAGCTGGTCTCAAACTCCTGAGCTCAAGCAATCTACCCGCCTTGGCCTCCCAGAGTGCTAGAATTACAAGTGTGAGCTACCTCACTTGGCCTCATTCTTCTGCATTTGGATATTCACTGTCATATACTGAAAGATCACATTCTTCTACGGTCATTTTTTGTTTTGTTTTGTTTTGAGACAGAGCCTCAAGGTGTCACCCGGGATAGAGTGCTGTGGCATCACAGCTCACAGCAACCTCCAATTCCTGGGCTCAAGTGAGTCTCCTGCCTCTGCCTCCCAAGTAGCTGGGACTACATGCGCCCACCACAACGCCCGGCCATTTTTTGGTTGCAGCCGTCATTGTTGTTTGGTGGGCCTGGGCTGGATTCGAACCCACCAGCTCAGGTGTATGTGGCTGGCACCTTAGCCCGCTGAGCCACAGGCGCCAAGCCTTTTTTTTTTTTTTTTTTAAGATAGTGTCTTGCTCTGTTGCCTGGGCTGGAGTGCATTGGAAGCATCACAGCTCTCTGCAGCCTCAAATTCCTGAGCTTAAGTGTACCTTTTGCCTTAACCTCCCTAGTAGCTGAGACTACCAGCCAGGCACAACCAAGCACAGCTATTTTTTATTTTTTATGGAGATGAAGTCTCACTGTATTGCTCAGGCTAGTCTTAAACTTTTGTCCTCAAATGATCCTCTCACCTCAGTCTCCCAAATTGCTACGATTATAGGCATGAGCCACCACACTTGGCCTAAAGTCTTAAATAAATGTATAGTCTTAAAAATAGACATGTAAATAAAATGAAAGCTGTCATAGCTAACATAATAATTGTTTTTCTTTACTGTTATTAAATATATATACCTGATAGGAACCCGTTGTCAGTGTGTTTTCAGTGTCCTGGGGACACTAGAGTTCTAGGTTAACTCTTTTCACCAATCTTGTTTCATTCCGAAAGACAAGTTGTTCTTCATATTTGGGTCTTAGTTCCTTCATCTGAAAAACAGGGATAATAGTAAAATCTGCGTAATATTGCAGTGAGACTGAAATGAGATGATATATATGCACACCTGCCATGTAATTAATATTGTCATTATTATTGCTATTATATGGCAGATGTAAAGCAACTTGTCTATAGTCACATGGTTAAAAAGTAGTGGTAGCAAGATTTAAAACCATATAGGCTTGATTTCAAAGTTTGCTGTGAGCTTTTCAAAGCTCACTGTGCTGCAATGCCCACTCATTATTTCAGTAACTCTGATCTTTTCCAAGGAATCATCAGACTGATTATGAGGACAGTCCCAATTCTGCCAGTAATTGGTTCTGTCCTGTTAGAAACTTACATTTGTCTCTTTTTTATTGTTTTTCTGGCTATTCTTGGGTCTTGGCTCTTCAGCTTTATTTATTTATTTTTATTTTTATTTATTTTTTATTTTTTTTTGAGACAGAGCCTCAAGCTATCACCCTGGATAGAGTGCCGTGGCATCACAGCTCACAGCAACCTCCAATTCCTGGGCTCAAGCGAGTCTCCTGCCTCCACCTCCCAAGCAGCTGGGACCACAGGCGCCCGCCACAATGCCCGGCCATTTTTTGGTTGCAGCCATCATTGTTGTTTGGCAGGCAGGGCTTGATTCGAACCTGCCAGCTCTGGTGTATGTGGCTGGCGCCTTAGCCCGTTGAGCCACAGGCGCCGAGCCTTCAGCTTTATTTTGTACGAGGGACAGAAATACTCTTTCTGCTTTTAGTTGCCACTACTTTATCTCAGAACAGAGCAAACCCTGTTTCTCAACACCCACCAGCTCTGAGGCCCACCTGATCCTTTTTTGGCCCCTTCTTTTGCCCCTTTTCTCTCTGGATTTATAAGAGTTATCTGCTCTCAAGTCTCCTAGGAGTTAGTTCCAGGTATTTTAGTCACAGGTTTTTTCATCCTCTTCCTGAACCACCTGACGTTGTAGGAATAGCAGAAGTCATTAACACTCAATTTTAGTTTTCAGGAAAAAGAACTCATGTTTTTAGCAGAACAGCAAATCAGAGTGGTCCAGAAGATAGTTAAGTTTTATTAGTCTTGGTAAGAGCAATGCACAGGTAGTGAATCACTTTATTACAGCACGCACTATGAAATGTGACAAAGTGCCATGTTACTGTTAGATAACCTTTGAGCTGCTTATCATGTGCACCCGCCAGCCAGTTACTGACGCTGCAGTTTGTGAAACCCAGCAAGGCTGAGGCTCAGAGCAACTGGATCCAAGGTTGCCGAAAGAACAATCTGTACCTAATTTGTCACAGACATAGCTTGGTTTGATAAATTTCCCTAGTGATTCACCTCACAATCTTTTTGATTGAGAAATTATCTTTCTTCTAAAGAAGAGAAATTTGTTTCTATTTTTTGGCATCTTCCTTTTCAGTTTTTCCCCCTTCCTTTGTGATGCCTGATGAATGATTTTTCCTTTGTAGCTCTGGAGGGGGAGGTGAAATTCCTTGCAATGATTTGCATGTGTCCAGCTCTGCCATTTTTCTTCCAAGTCCATAACAACACTTTTTTACTAAAGAAATTGGAAATAGACACTGGCAACTCATATTTTTAAGACTACTGTTGCATTGCTACCTACTTTAGAATGCTTACATCACTAGGAATTTTATAATATGGGTTTTATACTTATATACACAAATTTCAGGGTAAGATTTGGCTGTTTAAAAATCTGTTTATCGTTATGGAAAATTATTATGCACTGCAAGCTCTGTGAGGAGTGATTTGGGGTGAATTTGCATGAGCTAGACACTTTTGATGATATTTATATTTTCTACTAGGGCTTCATTCCTATAAAAAAAATCATTCCTGGTGGTGCCCGTAACTCAGTCGGCAGGGTGCCGGCCACATACACCAAGGGTGGCGGGTTTCAACCCAGCCTGGGCCTGCTAAAATAACAATGACAACTGCAACAACAACAACAAAAATAGCCAGGTGTTGTGGCAGGTGCCTGTAGTCCCAGCTACTTGGGAGGCTGAGGCAAGACTATTGCTTAAGCCCCAGAGTTTGAGGTTTCTGTGAGCTGTGATGCCACAGCACTCTACTGAGGGCAACAGCCTGAGACTCTGTCTCAAAAAAAAAAAAGCATTCCTCTCTTTTATAAAACATTAAAAATGGGGGCAGGGAGGAAAAGTGAAAATGGAGTTTTTTCCTTTCATTGAGTCTTGTTTTGTACAAGGACTATATCTTTTCCATATACACAGTAGGCACTCAAAGTGTAGCTGTCGATTGATGCCATATACTATGAATGGAAGTGGTATGATTGATGGTTATAGAAGTGACATTGCTTCTGCTTTCCGGAGGACATGGAAAGTGACAACACTCCTATCCACAGGAGGAGGAAGCAAAGTGTTTTTAGGCCTCTGGTGTGATTTCACCTGACTGGAGCACCCTTCACACATTAAACTGTCTGTCCACCCCAACCTGTGCAGATTGTTGATTGCTAATGCTCTCAGTGGACAGTGTAGTATCTTCACCCTGAGGTTGGAAAAACAAGCAATCTGTCTTTTCCTGAGTCTCTTGGACTACAAGCTCTAACTTTTAACCTAACATTGGGCAAGTAGTTTTATGAATAATTGTTTAAAATTCAATGACTCCAATTTAGTTCATTGTAACATTTGAGGGTGGTATATATAATGACAAAATACTTTCAAATGATGACATGGGGATTCACAATACTGGAGAGCTGTTTTACTTTTTAAAATGAATTCCAGCTGTTTGAAATTGTTTAATAAACCATTAGCAAAGCCTGGCAAAATTTGATAACTCCTAATTCCTGAGATAAAAAATGAATATTTTCTCCATCCACTTAAAAAAACCAATAGATACAAAAAATTTCACATGTGTAAAATTCCCTCCCTCCCTTCTTTCCTCTCTTCCTTTATTTCTGTTTCTTGTTGTGAATCCCCTTCAAGATCTACCATGGGCTACTGTCTGAGTAACTTTACTTACAGTATTAATTTAGTCATCCATTAGTTTATCATCTGACCAATCAGCCATTGATCTACATTTATTGATTAATTATTTTATCCATAAATAAATACATTCATCCATTTTTTTTGTTCAACTACCCATCCATCCTTGTCCATCCATATGGCCATCCATCCATTCATTTATTATCTATCCATCCAACCATTGATCTACATTAATTGATCCGACCACCCATTGACTTGAATGCCTACACTGTCCTGAATCCAGGTCAGCTGTTTTGCAAAACATCTTTATTTATTTACTTTTTAAAACAAAGGTGATTTAAAAATTTTTCAGGTTAATAGGAGGGTACAAATGATTAGGTTACATTGTTTGCATTTGTTAGGCAAAGTCCAAGTTGTAGGTGACCCTTTCATCCAAGGAGTGTGCTGTATATCCTTGCATTGTTCCCATGAGATGAGAGCTTACCAATCCCTCTTTCTCCTCCTCTTCTCCCTCTCCCACTACTTGAATTTAATTTTGTTTTTCTTTCATGTGGGCATGTAGTTGTTTCTCTGTTGGTTTCATATCAGCATTGAGTACATTGAATACTTGCTTTTCCATTCTTGTGATACTTTACTAAGGACAATGTTCATTAACTCCATCCATGTTAATACAAAAGATGTAAAGTCACCATCTTTGTTATGGCTGAATAGTATTCTGTGGTATACACACACCATAGTTTAATAATCTATTCAGATGTTGGTGGACACTTGGGTTGATTCCACATCTTGGCAATTGTGAATTAAGCTGTGATAACATTCGAGTGCAAATGTCCTTGTGGTAAATGATTTTTTTCTTCTGGGTAGATACCTAGTAATGGGATTGCAGGATCAAATGGAAGGTCTACTTTTAGTTCTTTGAGGATTCTCCATACTTCTAAATTTGGATTCATCTTATTAGATTCCTCATTATAGGATTAAAGTCAAAAAATTGTGAGGGACGGGAATGTAGGAAAAAATGTATATGTGATCTTCTCAATGTATCACATCAGGAGGATCTTGCCAGATTGTATGATTGTTAGAGATGTTCACTAGATTTCTCCCTTGGCAAAATACAAGTGTCTTTTTGTAATTAGTATATCGAGACCATATGAATATACTGTTTCTGAAAAATCTCTCACTCAATGGTTTAGTATCCATTGATAAATCTTTTTTTTTTTTTTTCTTTTGAGACAGAGTCTCACTCTGTCACTCTTAGTAGAGTACCATGGCATCATAGCTCATAACAACCTCAAATTCTTGGGCTCAAGTGATCCTCTTGCCTTAGCCTCCTATGTAGCTAGGACTACAAACATTCACCACAACGCTCAGCTAATTTTAGCCACAGGGTCTCACTTTTGCTCAGGCTGCTCTCAAACTCCTGAGCTCAAGCAATCCACTCGCCTTGGCCTCCCAGAGTGCTAGGATTACAGGTGTGACCCACTGTGCCCAGCCTCCATTGACAATTCTTTATCAGTTTTTATTGTAGTGGTGATAGTATATTTCTGTATTGGCATTCTTCTATAAAGAAAAGAGAGTTCTCCTTTCTTTGTTTCTTTTCATCATATCCTTTAAAGCACATTAAAAGTGATTCTCATGCAGGTCTAATAGGAAAGGTTCATCTCAATCATCATTGTATCATCTCTACCAACTCCTTATCTGTTGAGACTCACCAAGGTCCTAGGGGATTGTCATAGTGGTGACAGGTCCACCTTGGTCTTCAATGCAGTGCCCAACATTCCAGCCAGATGATCCCTTCAGGTCTGTCTTTTTGGAGTTTCCACAGATTCCTTGAACAAGAGAATCCTTGGCAAGTCTGGGAACTTCATGCTTGACATCATGACTCCATGATGTCAACATGGAGAGATGCTCCAACATCTAACCTATGATAAGCCTCAGGCAACATACTCCCTCTGGTTGCCTAGAGAGGCACCCACTCCTTTCTTTTACTGCATGATATCAAGGATAATTCGCTCAGTGTCTTAGTCTTTCATAAAAGACAGGACGAACTTTTGAATTAGAGTCTGTAGCTTTCCACACTTCAAGGAAATATTAAGGATCTAGTTACTGCATGGATTGGGGTAGCAGAATCTGCAAAAGATAAGAGTATGAGGAACTAAAACATTTATCCTGTCACAGGGAGGTTTTTGGAATGATCTAGAATTACAACTAGGAGTTATAATGTAATCACTCTGTGTTCTGAGATCCAAAATCCTGACTTGCTAATGAACACAACTACAGTAGAACCTCCACAGTTGACCACCTCCCTACATTGACCACCTCCTTTAGTTGACCTAATTTTCATAGACCAGATGTGTAGGTATCAGTGCAGTAGGCCTAGTTCCTTATGTTGACCCCCTCCATGTGTTGACCAGTTTGTTACAGTCCCTTGGGTGGTCAACTTGTAGAGGTTTCTTCTATATTTTGTAATACGTAGAGCCAAGCAATGATATCTGAAATTTGAAATAGTTACTTACTCTCTACAAATTAATGTGAATTTGCTTTCTGATAGCCCAGTGGTTCTCAACCTTCCTAATGCCGTGGCCCTTTAATACAGTTCCTATGGGTCGCAACCCACAGGTTGAGAACCGCTGTTATAGCCCATTTCTTTTGTGTTTTTTTTTTTTTGTTTTTTGTTTTTGTGGTTTTTGGCCGAGGCTGGGTATGAACCCGCCACCTCCGGCATATAGGGCTGGTGCCCTACTCCTTTGAGCCATAGGCGCCGCCCAGTTATAGCCCATTTCAACTTGATTTTCACTCAACATTTGCGGACCATTAAGTTGTCAAATCTCACAAGATGAATTTATTACTTTTTTTAAAGTTCAGTTTTTATTAGTTGTTCTCCTGGAGTTAAATTTTATTTAATTAATTAATTAATTGATTTTTTTGAGACAGAGCCTCAAGCTGTTCCCCTGGATAGAATGCAATGGCATCACAGCTCACAGCAACCTCCAACTCCTGGGCTCAAGCGATTCTTCTGTCTCCGCCTCCCAAGTAGCTGGGACTATAGGCGCCTGCCACAATGCCCGGCTGTTTTGGGGTTGTAGCTGTCATTGTTGTTTGGCGGGCTAGGCTGGATTCGAACCCACCAGCTCAGGTGTATGTGGCTGGCACCTTAGCCGCTTGAGCCATAGGCGCCAAGCCCTGGAGTTAAATTTTAAACTTGCCAATTTACCATACAATTTCTTCACATTCCTTCAGGTAATTTGTGTGTGTGTGTATATGTGTGTATATAGTCATATTCATTCATATGCATACATTTATATATTCACCATATATATATTCATCTATATTTACTTTCTATTCTAAATAAGACCACTTGTTCTGATCAATATGCATATGTCATCCATGCTAAATTCTTATCGTGATAGTATCTTTTCACCTCCCCAACTCCTTAGGATCTTTGAAATTTATTTGAAAATACATAAAATCAACGCCTGTAATCCTAGCACTCTGGCAGGCCAAGGTGGGAGAATTGTTTGATCTTGGGAGTTTGACACCAGGCTGAGCAAGAATGAGACCCCATCTCTACTAAAAATAAAAAATTAGCCAGACATTGTGGCTTGCACCTGTAGTCCCAGCTACTCAAAGGCTGAGGCAGGAGGATCGCTTGAACCCAGGAGTCTGAGGTGGCTGTGAGCTAGGCTAATGCCATGGTACTCTAGTCTGGGCAACAGAGTGAGACTCTGTCTTAAAAAGAGTACATGAATATCATCAATTATTTCATAGTTCTAAGGTTCCTATTCCCCTTCCTGTTTTCCACGTTTGCACAGAATACCATACTTAGCCAAGATTTCTCCTCCTAGATGCCAATGCCTTTTTTTTGTACACTTTTAGGAAGAACAAAGAACTATCTGAAGTGGTTGATGATGAAGATAAGTGTGAAAACTTCACAATTGAAAATGGCATTCCCTGCGACCCCTTGGACATGAAGGGAGGACACATTAATGATGCCTTCATGACAGAGGATGAGCGGCTCACCCCTCTCTGAAGGGCCACTATTCTGCTTCCCTGAGAAATTTAATGCTTGTTTCTGCACTACTGCTGAGTATCCCAATATCAAGGGGCAGATCATATATTTTGTTTCACTATCCTTCTTTTGTAATAAATCTTGAATGTGCGTCAAAATGAAAGGCAACCAATTATACCCACAAACCCACTGAAATCATAAGTTATGAATAATCAAAATATTCTAAAATATTTTTCGAACAGCATAGTGTCATTGTGGCCATGTGTTGTTTATAGTTATTGATGTAAGCATTTCCAGAAATACGGTCAGAGATGGATATATATACATATATATAACACACATGTAATTTTATATATATATAAAATTTTTTACATTTCAAAGACCTAAGGAAAAATAATTTTTTCCAGTGGGAAATACCTATAATATGGTATAGAAATCATTGAAAATGGATCCTTTTTGAATATCATTTATATCACTCTGTATATGACTAAACAAAAGTAAAATATATTACAAATGGGATGGAAAAAATAGAAAAAATAGAAATGTTGAGAAACAGTGGAATTTGATTCTCTTACATGTACAGTTGCTTATACATTTTCTCAATATCTGCCTCTAATGGGACATTTCTGTTAGCTATTTCTGCAATTTGTAAGTCTAATCTGTGCTAATTTAATAAAGTGCTAATCATCTCTTTTTGATTGTGTGAATGAACATGGTCTGAGATTTATTTTTATACCATGTAACATAGTAAGTTTAATTTTTGTTAGTTATGCTTAATCTACTCTAAATCCCAAGAGGTGAATTATTTTTGTTGTGTGTATCCTTGTTTGAAGACACCTTGTTGCTTTTAGACTTGATTTTATTTCCAGATAAGGCATGTATCATTCTAAATTCTAATAACAGTGATCATACATTTATCAATGGCAATAAAATTTACTACTGACTCTCCTACGGCTGTCACCCGTAGTTAAGGTTGCAACAGAGCAACAGTCTCTAATTCACTTCCCTGTTCTTTGGATCCAGACTCTAAGATGGGCAGTTGCATGTAGCAGATTTCTGGGGGCGTGCTCTCAGGAGGTACATCTGTAAGAAGTGAAAAGGGCAAGTGTGGCACATAGATGTGAAATGGCTCCCATCATTCCCATCATCCGGTGTTCACAACTCTGAGTAATTCCCTCCCCTTGAGTGAGTATGGAACCTGTGGCTCTCTCTCTAATGAATAGAATATGGCAAAGGTGATGAGAAGCTGCACTGTTGCAATTATGTTTTATTATATATGAATCTGCCTTGCTAGCAGACTTGTTCAAGAGACTTCTTGCTGGCTTGATTTAGTAAGTGGCTATGCCTGGAAAGGCTATGTGAAAGAAATTGTGAACAACCTTTAGGAATTGCTGATGACATTAAACACCAAAGACAGCTTCTAACCAATAGCCAGCAAGAAATTGGGCTCCTCAGTCCTACAACCACAGGAAAGGAATTCTGACAATTGGAGTGAACTTGGAAGCAGATTTTTTCCCTAGCCAAACCACCAGATGAGAATACAGTCTGGCCAACACTTTGCAGCCTGAGCAGAGGATCCAGCAAGGCTGTGCCCAGACTCTTGACCCTGGACACCAAGAGATGATAAATGTGTATTTTTTTACACATTGAGTTTTTGATGATACGTTATACAGCAACAGATATAATAGAGTAAGATTGGGCAGAGAGAGAAGCATGGTTATGCCATGCTCAGCCAATCTTCAGCCAATTTTTCAGGAAGCTCAGGAGTTGGGGCTGCCCCTGATTGAGATAAGGGCTGGGCTGTTGTAGCTCCACCTCAACAGGCATGGCCACAGGTGGTCTCTGGGAGCAGGTCTACCCTTGGGAAAGGCAGTTCACTGTGGCTGGGTGCAATGCCCACTGGAGAATTCAGCTGTGATCCTTCAACATCCAATATTCCTAGGTGCTGGGGATAGGTACCTTAACCTAAAAGAGGTGACCTAGAGGCCCCCAGGGTATCTATTAGTCCATTGGCTGCAATGCAGCCTAAATGAATGCCCCAAATGGAAACCCTAAAGGTTAAGAACCTTTAGTTCTTAACATAAAAACTCGTAAATGGTTTTTCTTTATCCTTAGGATAAGCCAGACTCCTTAACACAGGGCCTGCCGAGGTTTGATCTCCACTTCCTTCCCTAACTTCACCTGTCCCCATTCTCCTTTCTCTCCCTCCTCCTCCTCCCTCTCTCTCTCTCCCATCCGATTGTACATAGATCTTTCACTTTCTAGGCCTTTGAACAGCTGTTTTACCCTGGCCCTGAGCCACACTCCCAGCCTTTCCTTAGGGTCTCTCTCACTTAAACATTTTGACCTCAGAGAGGTCTCTGCTGGACACTCTGGCTATGTGCTCCTGGAGTGCCTGGACAATTACACTCAACACGTGTTGCACTATAATGATGTTACTTTTTTTTTTTTTTTTTTTTGTAGAGACAGAGTCTCACTTTATCGCCCTCGGTAGAGTGCTGTGCCGTCACACAGCTCACAGCAACCTCCAACTCCTGGGCTTAGACGATTCTTTTGCCTCAGCCTCCCGAGTAGCTGGGACTACAGGTGCCCACCACAAAGCCCGGCTATAATGATGTTACTTTTAAATATGGTTTTATGGAGGAAGGGGACCACAAAGGCGAGGGCATTTCCAAGCCCACAAATGTCTTATTGCAGCCTGCTCCCCCAAAATGTTTTCATGACCCACTTCACTTTGCTCTCAACCTCCAACCAGATAGTTAACTCTTGCTTTGTAACCTAACTACATCTACACATATTTTAAATTATAATAATTATAATACTTCATTTTATTTACTTGTTAGTGTCTGTATCTTCACAGCAAATATAATAGTCTTAGAGGCAGTATTCAAGCCTCATAACACAGTGCTTGTCTCCCTCTTTGCTTCTCTTCCATTTAACCTTCCTTCTTTTTTCCTTTTTTTGAAACACCCTGGGTAGAGTGCTGTGGCATCATAGCTCACAGCAACCTCAAACTCCTGAGTTCAAGCAATCCTCCTGCCTCGGCCTCCCAGAGTGCTAGGATTATAAGCATGAGCCACTGTGCCCAGCCTTTCCCTTCCTTCTTGATTTCATTTACTCTACAATGGTGAGCAAAACCAAACATGGTCCCTGCCCACATGAAGCTGAAAGCTTACATACATAGCTCAATAAATACTTGCTAATAAACAAGCAATCGAGGTGATAGCTGTTGTAAGCTCAGTCTTACTCTTCTGGGAGTAAAGCCTGCCCCTCTCTGTAAGTAGAGGAGTCTGAATTTGTGGGTATGAGATTTTTGACTTTAACGCCATTTTGACCTGAGAACCACATGCTTTTTAATATTAATAGAGCTTCCTTACTTTTAGGAGAGGAATGATATTTGACCTGTTGTTTGGCAAGATACGACTTACTAAAGAACCACTTTCTATCTTGTACCCATGTGGATTTTATGTTCTAGGGGCATAGTGTGACTTCGCATATCGAAGTCTTTAACTGGTGAAACATCATCTGAATTCAGTCATTGTGCATTGGCAAGCATAATACAAGATATGCATTCTCAATACAGCATACATTTTTCTTGGTGGGGAGAAAAATTGAGATATTACAATGATTTGTAGTCCTCCAAATGATTACACTATATAAGCACATAAACTA
Organism: Perodicticus potto; assembly: GCA_963574655.1. NCBI lineage: Eukaryota > Metazoa > Chordata > Mammalia > Primates > Lorisidae > Perodicticus > Perodicticus potto. The sequence continues at coordinate 2,466 of CAUYRH010156026.1, read as the reverse complement.
AGATCTAATGTATTAAAATTTCACATGAGAGCTATTAGGAAAAAGGTCTAAAAACATCTCAATAATGAAAAAAAAAAACAATGGGAAACACGGATCCTAGATATATTTCTTATTTTGAAGGTGTGAGGTGAACCCATTTTGATCACTAAATCATTTTCTTTAGTGTTTATTGTAGTGAGGAGGGGATTAATTCTACTGGGAAAGGTCTGTTCCACTAAACATCCTTGTTGGGAAGGTTCTCTGTGCTAGCAGAGATGTGCTATAACCTTGAAAGTCAATATAACAGCAAAATAGAGCATATGTCTCCTACCTACTGCCTTTGACAAACACTCTGGGTAATTAGAGAGCAGTCAATCATCAACCACACCTTTTATTTTTAATTTAATGATCATGTAATGTGCCATGAGGGAACACATTGTGAGGTGATATGCATTGGAAATAAAATGTTGTAAAGCAAGTGGAAATATAGCTGTCATTCCAGTCTCCATATCCTTAGCAAAAACTACTTGATGAAACTGGAAAGACACAGTATCTGAAAACCAAGTCAGTACAGAACAAAATCATGGGAGTGGTGATATCTGGATGTGTTTCACAGGAGAAATGTAGATGCAGATAACTTTGGGGTTTTGGGGTGTAGTTTCATTATCATATTTTTTTTGCAAGAACTAACCGATATTAAACATCATAATGTGAATGCATGCAGTGACTTCTTGCATTTTGGATGAAAATGAACATCACCCCAGGGAACATGCACATTTATCATCATTCCTAGATAGAGAGAGACAGGGAAAGGGATAAAACACAGGTGAAGAGCCAAAAAGAGTAAAAAGAAACTCAGAGCCAAATTCCCAGTCCCTTTTTTTTTAGGTTTTTGGCTGGGGCTGGGTTTGAACCCACCACCTCCAGGATATGGGGCTGGCACCCTACTCCTTTGAGCCACAGGCGCCGCCCCCAGTCCTTTTTTCAAATTCTTGGGGCCCCTTAAAATAATATTTTGTTTCCCCCTTCCTGCATAAAACATTCTTATCTCTACTTACCTCAATTATGTAAGCCAATGCATAAAAATATTCTCTTTCCTGCCTTTCTACTTTTCTTCCTTCCTCCCTCCTTTAAAAATCTGTGGAATGTCCATCACTCTATTCAAATAACATGCTAGATTCAGGAACATACAGAGAGGAAGGCTCGGCGCCTGTGGCTCAACGGGCTAAGGCGCCAGCCACGTACACCTGAGCTGGCCGGTTCGAATCCAGCCTGGGCCTGGCAAACAACAATGACGGCTGCAACCAAAAAATGGCCAGGCGCCTGGAGTCCCAGCTACTTGGGAGGTGGAGGCAAGAGACTCGCTTGAGCCCAGGAATTGGAGGTTGCTGTGAGCTGTGATGTCATCGCACTCTATCTAGGGTGACAGCTTGAGGCTCTGTCTCAAAACAAACAAACAAACAAACAAACAAAAAAAATACAGAGAGGAAGAAGGTCCTATAAGAGACTCATTCATTATTTATGATGAGGTTAAGTTCATTTCTAGGAATACCATTCTTTTCAAGGGAATTTTGGCTCAAATAAATGAATGAATAATTTCTAGATGTTAGTTACTGAGTCATTCTGCTCTTTATTTTCATAGCATTGTTTGAAAAAGAATTTTTGTCAGTTATGGGCACAGGATAAGAGCCAATTTATAATGTACATTAGCCTCTTTTTAATTATCATCACACAGTAGGGGCAGTAGTGGGGTACAAGTAGTTGATGCAAGACTCTATGGTGGTACTGGGCAGTAGGAGAGAATTTGGTCAGGAACAAAATGAACAACTGTATCCCTAGATATAATTTTTAAATAATTATTCCTTATTGCCACTTATATTTTTTGAAGATTAGTGACTATATAACAGTTAATATGGGTGTTGGGTATTGGATGAAAGAAAAAAAATTTTTCTTTTTTGCAGTTTTTGGCCGGGGCTGGGTTTGAACCCGCCACCTCCAGCATATGGGGCCAGCGCCCTACTCCTTTGAGCCACAGGCACTGCCTTGAAAGAAAAAAAAAACTTTCTTTTTGAGACAGAGCTTCAAGCTGTCACCCTGGATAGAGTGCTGTGGCATCACAGCTCATAGCAACCTCCAATTCCTGGGTTCAAGCGAGTCTCCTGCCTCAGCCTCCCAAGTAGCTGGGACTACAGGCGCCTGCCACAACACCCGGCCATTTTTTGGTTGCAGCCGTCATTGTTGTTTGGCGGGCCCGGGCTGGATTCGAACCCGCCAGCTCAGGTGTACGTGGCCAACGCCTTAGCCCGTTGAGCCACAGGTGCCGAGCTGAAAGAAATTTTTTTTTTATTATTGAATCATATCTGTGTACAATAATTCAGTCATGGGGTACAGTGTACGGGCTTCAGATACAATCAGAGATATTTTCATCAACCTGATTGCAATAACATTCAAGAGACTTTCTCATTACTTTGTGAGAACAATTTTGAT
>CAUYRH010156021.1:0-13666 GCA_963574655.1 Perodicticus potto | reverse complement strand
GCCTGTAGTCCCAGCTACTTGGGAGGCAGAGGCAGGAGACTCGCTTGAGCCCAGGAATTGGAGGTTGCTGTGAGCTATGATGCCATGGCACTCTATCCAGGGTGACAGCTTGAGGCTCTGTCTCAAAAAAAAAAAAAAATGCTATTCACATGTGTATTTTTTTTTTTTTTTGAGACAGAGTCTCACTTTGTCCCCCTGGGAAGAGTGCTGTGCTGTCATAGCTCACAGAAACCTGAAACTCCTGGACTCAAGCAATTCACTTGCCTCAGCCTCCCAAGTAGCTGGGACTACAGGTGCCGATCACAACACCTTGCTAGTCTTAGAGACAGGGTCTCACTCTTGCTCAGGCTGGTCTCAAACTCATGAGCTCAAGCGATCTGCCTGCCTCAGGCTCTCAGGGTGCTAGGATCCCATTTGTACATATTATCTATACATTAACCTCACTTTCCCCAAAGGAAATGAGACAAAAACAAAGAATAAGCAATAAAAAAGATGAATAAAGTAATTCTTGTCCTCAGCAAACTCCCAATATAGTAGACTGCTGTTGGTATATATAAATAATGTTAGTATAATGTTACAAAGTGCTGAAATAGTATACTAAAAGTTTATTATTTGTGTGTAGGGCAAAAGTCAGAGAAGGCCTCTATGAGACAGGGACACCTAGGGGAGCTTAGAATGATAAAAAGGATTCTTTCATGCCAACAAGGAAAATGAGAGGATTTCAGAGACAAGTAATAGCCTGTGCAACAGCCTCCGGGCCAATTCAAAACTCTGTGTGTACAGTGTATTATAAGCTATTTGGTATTGCCGGCATGTAAAACTGGACAGTGAGAAGTGCCTGGAAAAGGAGAAGGGGGCCAAAGATCACTATGACAGCAGAGTGGATGATGGATTGGACACTGGGTGGGAGCCAGTTAGGAAGTTATTATCAATATATTAGATTAAGCAAGAGGTGATAAAAACCTAAACTAATATAATAGAGGCAACTATGAGATACTTATAAAAATACATTAAGACAACATGGTGAATGACTAGCTGAGGTGGTTAAGAGTTAGTTGAAAGCATACAAATTTCTGGCCAGTGGTTACTGGGTTAAGTAATGATACCACCAAATGTGAAAGGGACTATACGAAAAAGAACTCATAGAAGGCTGAGAAAGAAATAAAACACATGGCTGTGTTTGGAAAATAATTATTTCCAAAATACTTATTTCCATGGAATATTCAGGCAGAGATTTCTAGAAAGTATATAGACAGAAATACATATAAAGTTCAAGGAAGGGGTCAACGCATACATGATGACGAAAACATCAACAACTACCACTTATGACATGCCATGTCAGCAGTAAGCATGCTGTTAAGAACTTTACATAGACCTCCCATTTGATCCTGCAATCCCATTACTAGGGATCTACCCAGAAGAAAAAAAATCATTTTCACATAAGGTCATTTGCACTGGACTGTTTATTGCAGCTCAATTTATAATTGCCAAAATGAAGAAACAACCTAAATGCCCACCAACCCAGGAATGGATTAACAAGCTGTGGTATATGTATACCATGGAATACTATGCAGCCATTAAAAAAGATGGAGACTTTACATCTTTTGTATTAACCTGGATTGAGTTAGAACACATTCTTCTTAGTAAAGGATCACAAGAATTGAGAAGCAAGAATCCAATGTATTCAATCCTAATATGAACACAGTAGATGATCTGATACAAGTGGGGGTAGAGGAAGGAGGGAGCAGATAGAGGGGAGAAAGGAGGGGAAAGGGGGTTACGGTATATGGCGCAACTCTTAGGGGTGGGACACAATTATAAGAGGGATATTACCTAACAAATGCAATCAGTATAATCTAATTCTTTGTTCCCTCAATGAATCCCAAACAATAAAAAAAGAACGTTAATTTACATAGATTCTCTCATTATTTATAATAATTTGTCATTATTTATCACTAGGGTTAATATAATGTTAGCCCTATTTTGTAGATTAGGAAACTGAGGCTAAGAAAAGTTGTCTGTGGTCAAACAGTTAGTGAATGGTAGGGCCAGGACTGGAGCTTAGTCATACAGAACTCTAAAATTTAAGTTCTTAACCTCTGTGCCCCCTAGAAAGCATGAGTTGACAAGAGGTAACTGAAGCCATAGCTATGAATGAGAGGACTTAAGAGTATAGAAATGGAGCCCTAGAAAACATAAACATATCCCTCCATGCCTCCCCAAGGAATTGCTGGAAATATTTCCACAGAAAGATTACAAGGGGCTGTGAAAGAAAAAAGAACAAGTGCTGGCTGGGCGCCTGTGGCTCAGCGGGCTAAGGCACCAGCCACATACACCTGAGCTGGCGGGTTTGAATCCAGTCCGGACCCGCCAAACAATGACGGCTGCAACCAAAAAATGGCCGGGCGTTGTGGTGGGCACCTGCAGTCCCAGCTACTTGGAAGACTGAGGCAAGAGACTCGCTTGAACCCAGGAATTGGAGTTTGCTGTGAAATGTGATGCCAGGGTGACAGCTTGAGGCTCTGTCTCAAACAAAAAAAAAAAAAAAAAAAAAAGAACAAGTGCTAAATTAAAGGCAGGCTCTTAGAGCATAGTATCTTGTAGAAATACAAACACAAAGACCAAATGCCTAGCAGGGTCTGTGCTAGATAGGAACACAGGAGTTCCCTCTATTCCTCTCAAGGCCAGCATAAGAAAAGCATAATTTTCATTTTTAAACTACATTTTATTATTTTCTAAAGATGGGTCTAAATCTCAGAAACTGACCCAATGAAAACATTTAGTAAAGAAACAACTTTTTGGAAACTTTCTTTCCTCTTTTCCTCTCCTCCTTATTAATTAGCGTTCATGAACTTAATCACTTATAAGTAGTACTAGCATTACCACTAGAATTGTCAAATTCTCTGTGCACAATCCGATCTTTATTTAATTAATTAATTTATTTAGTTTTTGAGACAAAGTCTTACTCTGTTATCCTGAGTAGAGTGCAGTGGCATTGTCATGGCTTATTGCAACCTCAAACTCTTGAGCTCAAGCAAGCAACCTACCTTAGCCTCCCTAGAGTAGCTAGGCATGTGCCATGATGCCCAGCTAGTTTTTCTATTTTTAGTAGAGAAAGGGTCTGACTTTTACTGACGCTGTTCTCAAACTTCAGAGCTCAAGCCATCCTCCATCCTCAGCCTCCCACAATGCTAGGATTACAGGCATGAGTCACTGTGCCTGGCCTATAATCCAGTCTTTATAAACTGAAACTAATTATGGAAGTCTGAAAGTATGAAATTACTTCGTAAATCTTATTTCTAAAGGGATGTATTCTGTTAGTATGCCACTAAGACAGACTATTTTCTAAATGCTACATTGTTCTGTAATAGTATTGTTTCAAGCCATTAATCACAACTCTGCAACTAACAGGGGGTTTAATATATGGGCTCAGAAGTTGTTATCCTCATTAACAGATTTTTTTTTTTCAGTGATGCTTCTGCGGAATACCAGTAATTGCTTTAAGGATCTTCATAACCAGGCAAACAAACTTACTTCTGAAATAAATATTATAAAATTAAATTATCTAATTTAAATTAAGTTAGTGAAAGAAATCTCAAACCCAGCAATATTCCTTTCTCTAGTATTTATTTCAGTTGCATCAGGATTATGCAAAATTATACTGGTAACACAGAAACAAAAATGTAATTAGCTAACACTCTAAGTCAGGGTTTCCCAAATTGGCATCTTGTGGTGTCCTTAAAAAAAAGAGTTTCTCTGTCAAGTAAATTTGGGAAACACCATATAAAATACTTACCTCCTACCCTCCCATATTCATGTTACATGTTAGCAGCCTATTCTTATGGTTAAAAAACAAGCATCTCTCCTCTGCCATACTCCATCCCTATTGCCCATGTAACATCAGTAATCACCAATGCTCCCTGAAAAACAATTTGGGCGTGATGATCTAAATTTCAGTACTTATAAATAACAAACAACACAAATGCAAATTATGAAATTGGAATGGCTAAGAACCATTCACATTTCAAACAACTTTATCCTGTAACAAATATTCTCCCACCCACACAAGGCATAGAAATTGTCTATTAAATTCTTATGGGGGGTAGTAATCCAATTGTTTGCTTAGTAAGGGATGGAAAAGATTTAACTATGCAATTTAAATGTCTATTGATTAATACTCCCAAAAGTAATTTGCTTTTTTACAATTGTTAATATAAGCATAATCATTAGGCAATAATGCAATCTCTGGTCTTTTAACCAAAAAAAAAAAAAAAAAAAATTAACAAGAAGGCAAAGCATGCAAAGGAAATAATCATTTACACTCAATTACACAGCTCAGTGCAGGGCAGCAGAAAATAAATTTTGAATCATAATTCTAATCAGTTTCTAGGTCTAAAGATGTAAAGTAGATGATCTGAAAATAATTGCTTTAGGGAAAAAAATCTGCAAATAAGATTACAGTGGATGTAACTATTTAGGCAAGATAGTAAAATAAAATATTAAAATACTCAGGGAATTTTTCAAGTTAGTTCATTGTCTCTGAAGCCAAAGTCTCTGCATGTTCTATTCTATGTAAGTTAGGAAAGCTTCCTTGTAACTAGTTTCCGAAGGATGGACCAACCTCTCAGTGTCCTATAAAGACTTTCTGTTAATCAATAAGGCACAGAATAAAGCATCGAGGACAAAATGATAAAGGACCATCATATCCCTCAAAACATCTGACAGTGAATTCCTGGTATTTGCCTCTCCCTGTTGAAGAGTTGAAGGCAACTCCACATTTCCTTCCAGGAGCTTAGCCAAAGATTATGGCACCATTCTTTACTAGCTTCTTTCTCTCACATTCCAATTCTAATTCATTAGGAAATGCTATTGGCTCTGTGTTGCTAAGATCTTTCATTTTTTAATTTGTTTCAAGAAAATTTGCAACTAATTGTTGGAGCAATCGTATGAGAGCTGAATTAAAATCCTCCTCAGATAATTGTAGTATCTGATTCAACTGGGCATTGGCATCATTTGAATGTCTTTTCTCATTCAAATTGTAATGTTCAATTGTATCCTGGGTATTTGGGGTATTTTTAGGAGTCTTTTGATCATAGGCTCTTCTATTTTAGCAGGGAAATCATCCTGTTTAGGTTTAGTGTGTAGGTTTCTAGACTACTTTATGGGCTTTTGTTCCACTGCCAGTTTAGTTCTCTGAGCCCTCACAACACTATTTGGGTCTGCTTCATTCTTTTGGCACTGTTGAGGCTCCTACCCAATCCCTTCTGATGACATCTACAGGGACAAAAAGTACTTTCCTGGGCCACTAGCTATCACAGGGCAACCCTGAAGTAGAAAGTAAGAAGCTACTGGGGCATAGGGCTCCTTAAGCCATGGGGAGGAAGCAAGAAGACACATGGCTTCATTGTTTCTGCTGCTTACTATTACCTACAGAATAGACCACCTGCTAGGGCCAGCTGGGAGGAGAGAAAATATAGCCTAGATACAGCCTAGATTTGCTATTGCCACTGCTGTTGACAGATCAGACTACAGGGGCCTCGGTTTCAGCATAGGGGCTGAATGGCAAGGTCTTTACTGCAGCTTGCAGATCAGACCATCTACCATGATCTGGTTGGAAAATAGTGGTTGGGCCAGGGAATTTGCTGTTCCTGCTGCTGCTGTGGGCAGATCACACTGCCCATTGGGGTCCAGTGTAGAGTAGTGGAATCAGTACCTCTGACTACATCTCTGTTGAGCTTCCCCTTTCTGGTCCTTTGGCCAGAGAAAGTAGGCTTTTGTTTTTACTTTCCCTCATCACTGGTGATTCTGGTTTGTAGGCCTCTCCAGCACCCACTCCAGGAGTAAATAGGAGATAAAAAGAAAACCCAGTAAACTTGCTCTCATTACTGTCATTCCCTAAGTGCTAGGTTTCCAGCTACTCCACCTTCTTCTTTTCAACTTTCAGAATCCTTTTATTGCTGCCAGTTGAATAATTTCCAGGGCACTTAGTTATATTTATAGGGGAAGGGACAGGGAAAAGTAAGTCTACATCATCTTGTTCTGGAAATAGAAGTCTGTACATTTTCAACTATTTGATTCTGGCTAGCATTAGGAGTCCATTTTTATTGAAAATTTGGGGACAAGCTACAGTTCTTTTGTGACCAACATACCCAGTTAAAAATAGTAGCCATTAAACTCATCGGGTCCATAATGTACCTTTCCATGACTTCTGGCTCAGAATTTTAGGTTCTCAAACAAGTAACTTGTGTTTCTTAATCTTTCAGGGTTTGAGAAATACCAACTAGCCAGAACATACTAGTCTAGGGGTTCCCTTTTGTTGTCACATGAATAGACACACATATATCTTCCCTCACTGACCTCCACAGCCTTCCTGACTTGAAGATGCCACAGTCTATTTAGCATATTTCAGCCATGGCACCTTGTTTGGGAAATGGTGCTTTTAATAACAATCTCATCATTTGGCCTGACATATTACAAAAACAGTGAGGAAAGTTGGGGGTTATAGTACTCCACTATGCTAATGAAGACTCACTAAATGCTTTTGGATGGACTGATAGACAAATAAATCTATTTGAAGATGTACCAAATAAGGGTGCCATTTTCAAGATATTTACATCAATAGAGTTATACTTCAGTTAATGTTACAGTTCTTTACTACCTTGGGTGATATTTTCACTTATCAAGTAAAAGTAAAACATTTAAAGGCCAGGCAAGGTGGCTGACGCCTATAATCCTAGCACTCTGGGAGGCCGAGGCAAGTGGATTGATTGCCTAAACTCGGGAGTTGGAGAACAGCCTGAGCCAGAGCGAGACTCGGTCTCTAAAAATAGCTGAGCATTGTGGTGGGCACCTGTAGCCCCAGCTACTCAGGAGGCTGAGGCAAGGGGATCACTTGAGCCCAAGAATTTGAGGTTGCCATGAGCTATGACGCCACAGCACTCTACCAAGGGCAACAAAGTGAGACTCTGTCTCAAAAAAAAAAAAAAAAAAAAAAGAGAGAAAGAGAGAAAGGTAGAAAATTTACTTTGTCAATGCCAATTGCTGAAAGGTAAACAAAAATTGTAAAATCATATAAACATGTTAGGTATTTTTTAAAACTTTGTTAAAACTGTTTTACTAGCGATGTTGACTGTCAATTCAAAATCTTTCCAGTGCTACTGTAACTAAGCATACCTTTTAACTTTTAACATGTACCTGTTCTTAAATCCTTTAATAATTTAAAACAGGCCTTGTAAACTTGAGGAATTTTACAAAATAGTATTTTGTAATGAAAGAACCAAACATAGCTCCTAAAATTCAGAAAGTTTGTTAACCCAAAAGATTTATAAAATGAGCTGTGATGAAGATTAGGTCAGAATTAATTCAGGCTCTGTTTGTATATTTCAGTAGTTTGCTAAAACATTTCAGTTTGTATAATCTGGTAACATTAAATATGAGCCTCAATCACTGTAACCATGTACCACCAAAGATAAGTGGAAATAAAATATTTACATTATTCATGTGATTACTATTTTTATGAAATTATAGGTAGAAAAAACTCAATTAAGACTCAGAAGACAAGGAAATCTTCACAGTTCCTAATTAATCCTGGACTGAAGAATGACAATCCTGAGCATAAGTTTAACTCAGTAAATAGACATAGGATGATATAATAAAATCGAAGACCTATTAACCAATGACTATTCATCAATTCATTAAAAATCAATACATAAGCAATTATTATCTCTTGCCCTTTAAATGAGTCTTTTATATCAACTAATAGGGAAAAAAATAAGGAATGAAACATGAACAATATCTAGCATAGATACAAACAGATGGGTTGAGATCATATAAAAGAACAAGATGTTTAAACATGATAATTTTTAGGCAGCTCCACTGACAGACCACTGAACTTTTTAAAGGAAAAAAAATATATTCTACTAGCCTAGAATCCCTGCACATTAATATTCCACAATAAAGTTTAAAAATTCCTTTTGACATACTCAGGAAACCTGAAGTACAAACACTCCAGATGCAAACATCCCTTAAGTATGGAAAAGTCCCCTTGAGAGAAGGCAATTCAATCCTCTATAGACTTTAACTTTTTCCCCTGAAAAAAAGCCATCATAGCATAAACAGGGTAAGGGTTTGAGAATTCAAAAGACTGGGAGGTCAAATCCTGGATTATGAGGACTAACTATGAAGATAAGAGGCCACTTATTCAATCTCTCTAGAAATAATAGCTACTTCAAAGGGCTCTGTGCCTGGCACATACAAACAAGAGGAGACAGCTGCTGGGGGTGATCTGCTATTGGACAAATACCTCTTCACTACTTCTCCCCTAAAAAATATCATGTCTTCCATATTACAAGGGTACCCTTTCACTATCAATATAAAGAATCGAGGAACAACCAGGAAGAATTCTGCTTCTAATAAAACAAAGATACATACCTACCCCACCTTTTTGAAAGCATCAAATATCTCACAAGGTACTTAAAATTTTGCCAGTTGGAAATCTAGGGAAAAAAGGGAACCCACAGTGTTAAATTCAACCACACATGGCTACTTTTGCCTACATGCATGACAATTCTCCATCCCTGGGAAGCAGCTGCCTCATAGGATTCATAGGGCCCTTATAGGAATGGGTGAGTAAAGGCCTACAGTCCACTTGATAGAACATCCCCCACTTTGTGCTGGTTTCTTCTGAAAGGCTCTGCCTAGAATGGAGGTGAACCTAAAGCAATTCGGGCCTTGCATGGACTTGGAACCTGGCTCCTTCTTATGTGGTGGTCCATGGAATTTCAAGTTTTAAAATTGAATTAGGGCAGTCCTAGCCATGAGTTCTCCTGGCAAACAAATCCTTTCTTGAGAAAAGATACAGTCATCTTAGAATGAGCAAGAATCAGAGACAAAAGAAAAAGACCAAGGTATGAGGTAGTGAAACAAACAAAAAATATAATAGCCAAAGTTTAAAATTCAATGGATAGGTTTCAGAACCACTGACAGCTGAAGAAAGAATTAGTGAAGAAGAATATAGGCCCAAAGCAATTATCCAGAATATACCATGGAGAAAAACAAAAAGAGGAAAAATATAGAAGACCGAGCAAGAGACTTAGATGAAATAATGAGAAGATTTAATACATGTTAATTAGGATCCTAGCGATAAAGGAGAGAATGAATTAGAGGCACTATTTGAGGAAATGGCTGAGAATTTTTCTCAGAATGTTTTCACAGAATTTTCATCATACATGTCTATATACAAATTCAAGATTCCAGGGAATCAAAGCAAGATAAATAAGAAATCCACACACAGACACATTATAGAGAAATAAAGACAAAGAGAAAAATCTTAAAACAACCACAAGAAATGAAAGACAAATTATCTTGAAAGAAGTGACAATTTGACAGTCGACAATAGAAATCAGAAGACAATGGAATGATGACATATTTATTGAGTCATCACAGTAATTTTATATCCAGGGAAAATAATCTTCAACCACGAAAGCAAACTAAAGACAATACAAACTGGGGGAGTTTGTCATAACAGACCCATACTAAACAAATTTCTAAAGGATACTTCAGGCAGAAAAGAAATTACCCTAGATAGAAAGTCAAAGACACAGCAAAGAATAAAGTACAAAATAAGACATAAATGTGTGAATATATCTAAACAATAATAATATCTTGGGGGTTTCTAAATGTAGAAAGAATTACAATGTATGATAAACACTAACATATCAATCAAGAAGGGATAAAGTTAACATGTATTAAGACTTTGCACTGGCTGAGATAAAGCTAATAAGACTTATTAATATTACACTTTGTTAAGTGTATAAATACACATTGTTACATTACGGGTAACCACTAAAACTCAAACACAGTGTCTACATTCCAAACTAAGTGGGGGAGGAAATAGTGATAGAAAACAGGCACACAAGAAAGGAGAGAAAATAAACAGAACAGGCAGGACAAGCAAAGTACAAAATAAGGTAGGAAATTTGAATTCAAATATATTACTCCTCTGTACCAGGAACATGAAGAAATATACAAACAATAAATATAATAAATTACAAAGTGTATTAAAAGGAAGTAAGTCTATAGGAAAAGGCGGAATAATGTAGAGGAACTGGAAATACTAAGGTGGGTTTAGAACAGATTTTAGTTTCATTGGGGGGGGCCTAATGCAGCCACACACGAACACTTTTCCTTCTTCTCTCTTCCTAAGACAAAGCACAAAGGATCTGGCTAGCCCATCCCTGAGAAGTTCTTGCCAAAAGGCACTAACTTTCAGGGTAAACTGTGGAATTTGCCCACCCCCATTACCCCATATAAAAAGGGTCTTCTTAATTGTCCCCTCCTAGCACCATCTTTGCACTGCCCAGGAGGGTCACCCTCCCTTTTCAATAAACCTGGCCTGAATATCTCCTTAGCACCTCAATCGTCATCTTTTACACCTTTCAAATTTTAAATAGGGTAGTTGGGGAGGCCTCATTAAGACGGTGGCCTTTGAGCAAAAATGATCTAAAGGCATATACCTCTAGCCACAGTTCTGCCACTACTTTTGCCATGACTATTATATTTAATATGTCATATTCTTTCCATGTTAGCCACCTTTCCCATTTCCTAAGGGCTTTCAAAAAGAGTTCTTTCATCCTAGACTTACCCAATGATGACAATGCTGTCATTCACTGGATACCTACTGTATGCCAAGCCTTCAAGGTCTCATGCAATCTTCTCAACAGCTATAGAACAGCTATATTCTGTTCTAAAATGGGAACAGCTATTATTCCCATTTTACAGACAAGGAAGTAAAGGCTTAGTTAATTTTAAAATCTTACATAATATCCCATAGTTAACACACTGCACAGCTAGGATTTTATCATGAAATCACCTGGCCATAAGGTCTGTGAGCTTTCCACTATCCATGCTGCATCTTGTGCCAGCCACTATTCCCAAGAATAAGGAAAAGTGAATTTAGAAGAATAAAGATTCCATAAATGGTCAGTAGATGCTGTTAGACATGTTAAAGACACTCAATAAGCATTTGGAAGGCTAAAGATTCACAGGGGAGATTTTTATAATTAAGGATCAGTTATGAAAAAAATGCACAGAGAATTGGGTTTATAGACAGACTACAGGGCAAAGCCACCGCCTAGACCTTTCAATAGCCGCATCTCCTGTCACCTTTTCGGTCTTCCTCTTTCTTTTGTTTGGTTTGTAATGGTTCTTTCTTTGAGTTGATCATACTAAGCATGTCCAAGAAATCTGTTTCTTCATCTTAGGCAATATTGTGTTTTCCTGTCTCATTCCCTTTTTCTAAGCTGAGATGTCTTGATTCTACTTCTTATATTTCTATACTCAGTGATTTTCCCTGAGTAACAAAAAGTTAAAGTCTAGAAAACAAGAAAGTCAAAGTAACTCCTCCAGCATGATGGTTCCAAGAAATTTTTATGCAATGCCTTATTCTGTCAAGCCAGCCATGCTACACCCAAAGAGATCTTCCCTGTCACTATACCAGGAATACCCTTGAAGATCTACGAATAGACTACTACTGAACCACTTGGTTTTTCTAAAGCTCCTCAGTCTTCTTTGCTTGGGGAGAGGAAGTCATAGTGATAATAGTTTAAAGAACAGAAAGAATAAAGGCTATAGGCTGTATTAGTTTTTTATTGTTGTACTATAAATTACCACATATTAGCATATTAACAACACTTTCGGGAAACCAAGGTGAGAGGATCACTTGAAACCAGGAGTTGGAGACCAGCTTGGGCAACACAGCAAGACCCTGTCTCTATCAAAAAAATTTTCAAATAAGGTGGGTGTGCCACACACCTATAGTCCTAGCTACTCAGGATGCCGAGCCAGGAGAATCACTATAACCTAGGACTTAGAGGTTGCAGTGAGGTCTGGATTGTGCCACTGCTCTCAGCCTGGGCAACAGAGAAAGGTTCTGTCTCAAAAACGAACAACAAAACCCCACACAGTTTATAATCTCACAGTTCCTATAGGTTAGGAGTCCAGGTGACTTACCTAAGTTCTCTGTTTAGGGTCTTAACAAGGTTGAAATCAAGGTATTAGCCAGGCTAGGCTCTTATCTAGAGAGGCTCTAGGGAAGAATCCACTTCCAAAATCATTCAGGTTGTTGGCAGGTATAGGACTAAAGGACAATTTCCTTACTAGCTATAAGCCAGGGGCTGCTCATAGTTCCTAGCGCCCTCCTGCAATCTTTGCCCCACAGCCCCTTCCATCTTCAAGCCAGCAATGGAGAATCTCTCTTATATCAAATCCTTTCCATAATTTGAATCTCTTTCTTCCGGAAATCTCCCTTAAGTTGACCCTCTTTACTTAATAAAAAAAAAAATCATACCACCACCAATAATAGAAAACAGTATCATTTACCTTACATAGGTGGAAACCTTAAAAAAAATAGAGCAAACTAAAACAACAGCACTACATAACAAATCAAGGTAGGCACTGTTGCCTTCCAAATGCTGTGAACTTGAGGACTATTCTCACTTAAAAAAACAAAAATAAAAACAGAGGGTATGTAAATTGCTAATGTTATATTAAAACCAAACTAAGACATTCTCAAAAGTATTAGAGTAATCAAAAGACTGAAAGACGACTATGGAGAATTTTTCTGTTTATTACTGTTCACTTAGTGATTTATTGGGGGGCCACCTCAAAACACAGCCTACCACAACACCGGTCGCACATTTGGGGAAATATTACTTTAAGCCCTAGTTAGAAATTTGATTTGAAAGAGAAGTGGTATAGGGTTTCCCTAAAGGATTTTGAATACTGCATTATAGTAAAATTGGTTAAAAACAAACAAAAAGACCACAATTAGACTAAACCAAAAAAGAGTGTGCTTAATCAACTGCCCTGAATTCAGATACACAGACCTTGCAGTGTCCAAAAGCACTGAATTCAGACACATAGACTTTGGAGCATTCAAAGGTCCAAGGACCATATGTACAAATAAACCACATACACCTATCCCACCAGAGTTGCCATTTCTAGTCTCCTTAAACACAGAAGGAAGGCAACATTATTCTATCTTGCTCAGACAGCAATGCATTCCTTTATGAAATCATGAAAGAGATATAATGGTGCACCTTATGGAGCTGAGCAGTATGATCACTTAGATCAGGAGTCAGCAAACTACAGACCACAGGCTGATTCCAGACTGCTGCCTATTTCTGTAAGTAAATATGGCTTTACAAGAATATATCTATATTCATTCATTTACATATTGTCTATAACTGCTTTTTCATTACGACAGCAAAGTTGAGTGGTTGTGACAAAAACTGGTACAGCCTGTGAAGACTAAAATATTTACTGTTTGGCACTTTACAGAAATAAAGTACCCACCCCTTACTTAGATGTTCTCAACAAGTGTTGATCTCAATCACATAATGCATTCAGAGTAAAGGTTTCAGATTATGTTAAATGACCACGTTTCCTACCTCTTAAATTCTGTTACAAGTAAATGCAGTGCATCAATTCTACTTAGAATAAGAAATTGTATGCTATACTTCCCAGGGCAATTTACCGATTCAATGCCATCCCTATTAAAATACCAACATCTTACTTTCAAGACCTGGAAAAAATGATTCTGCGCTTTGTATGGAACCAGAAAAAAACCCGTATAGCTAAGGCAGTTCTTAGTAATAAAAACAAAGCC
>CAUYRH010156020.1:0-18283 GCA_963574655.1 Perodicticus potto | reverse complement strand
ATACAAATAATAGGATACTGTGAGGTGAGGGGGGTTGTGGAACTAATTATACATGGTGAGAGGGATTATGAGTACCTGTATGCGTATATGTCTTGTTTTTATTATATCTGTTGAGCATAGCTTAATTAACACCTCATGTTTTTAAGGGGAAACTCCATTTAAGCTCAGCTACAGCTCAATTAACGGTGTCAAAGCCTTGGCAGCCATATTGGATCACAGCATTCCCCCAAATTAACAAACACCAAATACATTAACAATCACAGCATTCCCCCAAATTAACAAACACCAATACATGACACCACCTTCTTGTGCCCTCGTGGGCTGATAGTTCATTAATCTGCTGAGATATCTTATTTAAGGCAAACAAGATGTGGATGACATTAAGCTCATGGTCCTGCAGTTAGAATGACATGCCAGGTATTGTTTCATGCTACAACCCCCACATTAAAGTCCTGCAGGGAGAATAGGCCCATGTCCCAAACAGGTTGCTGATTTCTGGAAGCTTAGTAGGAAATAAATTCTATTGGTAGCAATAGGCATGTCGTCAAGAGTTTCTTTAACTGCACGTGCTATGAACAAGTGCTGAGTGTGGCCTGAGAACTTTCATTCCCAACAAATTCCTGCCTCATGCTGTGGGTCCAGGAATTCCGTTCAGAACCACTGTCACAGAATGCTCCTTCAGGGCATTCTTACATTGTAAAGTTACCCGGAATTTGCCTTCCCGTAACTGGAAATAGAACTTGGCTCTTAAAATAATTGAACCTGAAAAAAAAAAATCCTGAGTGTCCCAAGTAGCTTCTGTACTTGAGGGTGAAAGATGAAATTTGTTCCTTCTTGGGACAGAATCTCCCCTCCTATCACGGAGAAACCAGTTTGGTGATTTTATTCCTGTGTCCCTCCATTTTTTGTTTTTCTGGGGAAGACCAGAACCCAGGAAACAATCCCACTACAGATGCTTCAGAGATTTCAAGAAATTTCAGTCAGTAGCACATCGGCCATGTTTACTGTGGACTGAGCACATCTCGGCTCCGATCGTTTGCTCCTTCCTCTGGCAAGGTCCAAAGACAGGCTGAGGAAAGGCCACACGTGTTAGAGATAAGGAATTCCCCAGTGGCGGCAGAGTGAGAACTAGAGGAAAGTGGAAACATGGGGCCCCTCGGGTGTACTGGATTCCAGGCATAGCAACTCGTGTTATCTGGTGCTGAGTTTTCCTAGGGGGTCACAGCAGCCACCTCTTTTACAGCACTTATCATATGTCAGGAAATGTTCTAATTTCTTTAAGGATACTGCTTCAATTAATGCCCATGTAAAGCAAATTTTATTATTACTCCCATTTTATAAATGAGGAAACTGAGGCAGAAGGAGCTTAAATAACTTTCCCAAGGTTAGTTACTAAATAGCAGAGCCAGGATTTGAATCCAGCAATCCAGCTCCACAGCCTGTGTTCTTAACCAGTACCTCTCAGTGACAACAGCAACAATTACTATCTCTACATGTTTATGCTTTCTGTACTGTGGCCTGGTAGCCCACAGGCATGATCTGATGTGCTCCTGATAATTACCATGAACTAGGCCCTATTTTCACCCAGCTCATTACACAGAAAAGGCAACTTATTATGGAACACCTCACGCTGGCATTGCCTGTGTTTTAGAAGAATGAAGGCAGTGGCTGAGCCCATCCTCCAAGCTGAGTAGTGAAGGGAGAACACTGTGACATCAGAAGCAGTTTCATGGCAGGTCTGGTGAACCCCACTAAGCAGCATCTTGAGTCGGGGGGTAGGGTGTGGGGGAGGCAATCAAAGAGGGTTTGTGGAAGTCTGCCACTTTCACTGGGGACCCTTGGAAGGGGACAGGGTGGGCACCACTCCTGCTTGTCCTGGTGAGCCAGCACTAGCCTCTGAGCATTGAGTATTATAGAAGTAAGGTGAATATCTGGGTGCTAGAGAACTTGGATTCATTCATTTAGCAATTGTTAAAGCTCTTTTCTGTGGCCCGGGCTCTGTCCCAGGAACTTGGACTAAAAGACAAAGGGCACACATCCTAGAGAATTGCATGTCCTTTTAAGGAGCAGCAGAGCCCAGGTGGAAGATCCCTACCACGAGGGATACTGAGTGAAAGAAGGAGAGATCTTCCTAACGTTCCCGACCTCCAAGCTTCCCACCATTCATGCTCTCAGCCTCACCTTCCCCTCCTCCCACCCTGGTCACGTTTTGCCTATAGTGTGCAAATAGAGGATGATGACAGCTAGATGATCAAAAGGAGTGCATGCTGTGGCTGCGGACAGCTCACTCGCCCTCGGCTTTAAACCCACTTCCCTGAAAACTTGCACATAATTGCCAATAACGTGTTGCTCGGGAGAGCGGGTGAGGACACGCTGTCTGCTAGTTTTTGTCTGAGCTCCTGGACTCCTGCTCTCCAGAGGGGCTTGGCAGATGATTAACAAGTCATCTGATGAATATGCAACATGTTTCGGGCTTAATAAGTCCCACAGCTGTTGGGAACCTGACAAGAAAAACAAAGCCATAGAAATACCCGTGACTGGAAAATGGCCCCTGCCAAGCTCACAGAGCCCCCCAGATGGGGTCTCCCAGCCACAGATGGGCCTGGGCTGTCCCTGAGACACAAAACACGCTGCTGGTGGGGTGTGCTGACCCTGTGGGGGTGACTGCTCTGAAAGCATCCTCTTTCCCCTTATAATTTGCCATCTTATCCATCTGTCCCCAGTTCTGAACAGAGACACACACACACCCGTTTTTTTTTCCTGTGGAGACAGAAATAGGAAATGTTTCTGTAGGGACAGACACAACGGAAAGAGCTAGGATCTGGATACAGACAGGCCTGAGTAAAAGTCCTGTTAGCTCTGCAGTTTTAGCAAGCCACTCAACCTTTTTGAGCTTCCTTTTCATCCTTGGACCTAAATCCCACCTAACATATGGTGTAGCAAGAAGGTTTGTTAGTAGAATGCTCGGAATAGAGTGGCTGCTAATAAGCAGTGCTGATGATGCGAGTCGCTGTCATCCTCACCCTTCACACAGGAAGACATCAAAACTTCCATCCAAGGTCTGTGGACATGTGTTGATTTTCTTCACCCCACAACCATTTCCCCGTTCTCTTGCACTAGCTCCCCATCATCCTCTTCCCCCAAGCATGTGGTGAGGATGGAACTGGCTCTACCAGCAGCTCCATGGATGGACACACAACCCACCTCTTAAGGCCTTCAATGTGCCCCAAATGCCTGTATGCACTAATTGTTTCTTAGAAAAGCATGTGACACAATCCTAACCAAAGAGATGAGATCTTCTGACTTCAGTCGGAACTGCCAGAAAAAAGCATATTTTTGTCTGGACTTAAACTCAGGAAAATATAAATCTGGAATTGTTTGGGGGCACAAAGAGATGGGGTGACTGACTGAGACCAACAAAGGAAAAAGCAGAGGTGAGACCCAGAAAGAGACTGTTCTGATGTCATTGCCTGAGTCCCCGTGTCCAGTGCTCCCTGAAACTCTAGAACTTTCAGTTTACTCGAACCAATACAATTTTAATATTTAAGGCACTTTGTTTTAAGGTTTTGGCAGGTTTAGTCATAGGGAAACTAAATAGTCCTGACTTTGTGCATTTTGCATACGCAAATTATAACAGTAACAATGTATTTTAAGTCAATATTTTCCTGTGAGTTGCACATAGCTCAATATACCTTCCCAGGAACAATTCTCGTGGTCATGTCTGCAAAGACATTTCTAGGTAGCTCAGTTTGGGCCCATAAATATGGACCAAGTTCTAAAAGTAGCAGGTTGGCCCCGCTTCCCACACAGTATCTACCACTTGATTCAGTGCTGCATGTACAAAAGCAATGTTAATGGATGTATTTTGTTGTAACAAAGCTGGGTAGATTTTAATGTCTAAAGATACAATTTGCAGCCTTGGTAGACACTGATGTTTGGCTTCTATTCTCAAGATTGTTATTTTAAAATGTGAGGATCTTCCAGGAAATATTCAGGTCTTGTTTACATGCCAACTACAGATTAATTCCGCCAATCAGAGAAGTTTTATAGGCCTCTTTGAGGGGAATACACAAAGGTACTAACCACGGTCAGCCTCTTCCCTTTACGCTTCTTGACATATGGTCAAATTTCCTTCCTTGTTATTGTCAGTAAAGAGCTAGGCATGCTTTGCATTTCTCATTGGCAATTTGATATGTTGTCTCAGTGAAGCCTGGACAAAGCCAATGGAAATTGGATATGATGTGATTTCTCTATCGTCCAGGCAGTTTCTCCACATCTGGAGATGTTGCAGGTAAGTGTGCAAAAATAGAGAGGTTGTCTGAGCACATTGGGGCCTCTCCCACTTCCACCGCCCAACGTAGGGTGAGAGCAATTGCCGTGAGTCTGGTGCTTTCTACTTTCTGTGGTTTGGGTTCCAGTGGCAGCTCACATCCTTCTTGCACACAGTGACTAATCCCTATTTTAGCTACTTAGCGTCTTTATCTCCTATTCTATGGCGTGGCCACTTAAGTCTGTACATCTTCACAGGGGGAGAAAACACAGGCACGTTATCATTTAGATGTGCATGTGCTTTTGAGTTGGACAGGCCTAAAGTCAAATCCTAGCTATATGACCTTTAATCTGAGCCTGGATGTTCTTATCTGTAAAATGGGTCCCTACCTTCTCAGGCAACTGAAGCTTCAATGGCCTAGCATAGTTCTGGTGCCTAGGAGGCACTCTCAAGAAGAAGCATCTTGAGGCCAGAGTCCATGAGTACTTCCCCCTTGCATGCCACAAGCCCTTAGGAAAACAGCACATCCTAAATGGCTTTTGAATGAATGTATGAATAAGGGCGACTTTTCATTCATTAATGCAATTATTTGATTAACGTTTGTCTCTTCCACTAGACTGGACCATAATAAACACTGGGAGTTGGGAGTGTATATTCGCCTCTGCACATTTTTCTCTCCTCAGTCCAGCACAGTCCTGGGACATAGCAAGTATTTGACAAATCTTTGCTGACCGGATGAAACCATGACCAAAACCCACTACCATCATCACTGGGGGCAACACTAAGAAACAGCCATCTGGGCAAGGGTGGTGTGTCTGTGAGTGTGCACATGTGTAAGGCCCTGTTACATTTCACAACCAGAAAAGACCATCGTGTGAGCTCTTTAATACCGTTTGTGCCATTGTACTAGGATGCCGAGAGAGGCAGGGACAGAGGCGACACTGAACAAGGAGACACGGAAGGAGGATGGGAATCTCTTGGAAAAAAGCTGGAGAAGGGACGTAAGAGGAGAATCAGAGTCTGGCTTTTACTCCACAAAAACCATCTTCAGATAACTACAGTCATTTGGCCCCAGAACTCAAAATTTGAATAATGCTAATAAAAGTTGACAACATTCAATGCTGTTTTCAGGTTGCGTGTACCAAATTCATGGTTTCTTGTATTACAGCTCTTGCTACCCAGATGTGATTTCTCCATTTCCTTGCCAAGACCAGGGCATCTGGGTCTGAACCAATTTGGCTACTGTTTTGGTCCCTGGACAGCCTGGATTGTGCTCCTGCCATCTGCCAGCTGAGCCCAAGAGGGAACAAGTACCCAAGTGTTCTGCCACCTCCCCAGCCTGGCTTGCTCTGCATGTTGCCCTTGGGACTTGCCAGCCACTGAGTCCTGAGTCCCTGCCCTTGCTCTCGTGTGATTGGGGAGCTTAGCATTTTGCTTCCCTGCTTGGCTTACCCACACAATATTTATTGTATTTCTTTTCTGAATGTTAAATGTAAAGAGGTGGGGAAAAAATAAATACTAATATAGAAAAGAAAATTTAAAAACACCTATTATCTTATTTTCTAGAAATAACTATGCAAGTACAAACACATACACACTTACACATAATTTTCCCCCCTTAAAAAATTTGAATATTACTCTTCACATGTTTGCAACATTTCTGCTTTGGATTTCTTTCTGCTCAGGGTACATTGTGAGCATACTTACACCAGTGTAGGTATTCCTTGAGTTTTTTAGAAGCTCAAAAATATTCCATGATTATAGATCATAAACTTTTTAATAAATTCCATGTTGTTAGGCATAGTGAAGTTTCCTGTATTTGACCATTATAAAGCAGAATTTCATTGAAAAATTCCTAGAAAGAATTTACTTGGTCAAAGGCTGTGCATTGTTTAAGACTTTTGATACATATTGAAAAATTGTCTTGCAGAAGTATCAGACCCATTTCCCCTGGACACTCACATCAACACTGAGTACTATACATGATTTTCATGCTTTTTGTGATGCTTTGTTAAAAAATCCAATGCTATTTCCTAATAGGCGTTTTCATTCCTTATATATAATGAACTTATTCATCCTTTTTTGTCCATAGATATTACAACTCTTTATATTTTCATTTTCTTTTAGGTGTATATAGAATTTACTGAAACATAGAGGATATACTAATCTCTTCTTGAACTTCCACAGATATTTAAACACATTTGTCTACCTAAACTGTTGTTATTATTTTTTTTACACTTCACTTTAAACCATTCTTTGAAACTTTTTTTCCTAGTATGAAAAAAAGGGAGTTGATACACAGTCAGGTGCCTCTTACAACAAGGACAAGTTCTGAAAAATGTGTCCTTAGAAGATTTCATCCTTGTGTGAAAATCATAGCGTGTACCCACACACTCCTGGATGGTATGACCTACCATTCACCTTGGCCATATAGTCCAACATGTCTCCTAGGCTACGGACCGTACTACATGTTACTGTACTGAATATGTAGGCAAGTGTAACACAATGGTAAGTATTTATATATGTATCTAAACATAGGCACAGTAAAAATATAGCATAAAAGATTTCAAACAATGGAATACTTGTATAGGGCACTTACCATGAATGGAGCTTTGCAGAACTGGAAGTTGCCTTTGGGTGAGTCAGTGAGAGGAGAGTAAATGTGAAGGCCTAGGGATTACTGTATATACTACTGTAGATTTTATTTAAACATTAAGCAACACCAAATTCATAAAAAAGTATTTTTCTTTTGTTAGTAATAATTTAACCTTAGCTTACTATGCATTTTTTTAGTTTATAAACTTTTTAAAGTTCTAAGTTTTGATTTTTTATAGCAATACTTAGCTTAAAACACACCTTGTATACCTATACCAAAATATTTTCTTTCTTTACATCATGTTATACGTTTTATCTATTTTTAATTTTTTTTTTTTTTTTTTTTTTTTGCTTTTTAAGTGTGTTTGTTAAAACTAAGACAGACACCAGCACACATATTATCCCAGACCTACACAGGGCCAGGATCATATATATCGCTGTCTCCCACCTTCACATCTTGTCCCACTGGAAGGTTTTCAGGGGCAATAACACACCTGGAGCTGTTATCTGCTCTGACAGCAATACCTTCTTCTGGAATATTTCCTGAAGGACCCGCTTAAGACTTTTTAAAGTCACTATTTTTTTTTTATAAGTAGAAAGAGTACAATCTAAGATAACAATAGCAAAATGTAGCAAATATGTAAACCAGCAACAGTTGTTTATTATCATTATCGAGTATTATGCCCTATACATAATTGTATACGTTAAACTTTTATATGACTTGGTGGCACAGTCAGTTTCTTCACACCAGCATCACCAATTCATGAATAATGTGTTCCACAACAACTTTACGACCTCACTGTGGTTAACCAGCTGTAAGAACATCATTTATTGAACAAGCCATTTTGATGACTGATTTGCAATGCTACACATATCATGTCCTAAACACCTTTTTATCCTTGGACGTGTTTCCGAAGTTTGCATTCTATTTCATTACTTTGCCCACTGCCATGCTTATATCATGCCATTTATTTTACATTATTGTTACTTGAGAAAACTTATTTAATATTTTTTAGAACAAGTTATCCCTGTCCTATTAGGTTTTCTTTCTTTTTTTTTTTTTTTTCACAAAATGCACTTGACTATACTCATTTTTTAAATTTTACTTTTCTAGATAAATCTGATTATTCTTTTCACAGTTTTAAATAAGTCCCATTGAAATTTTGATATTAATTGAATTCAAACTTAAAGTTGTGAAAAACAGTATTCTTCAAAATCTTGAAACTTTTTAATCTAATAAATGATACTAGATAGAAGTTCTTAAATTTTTTCTTCCCATAGACATACATATATATGTTCACATTATAAATATTTAATATTTATAAAATTTTAAAATAACATTTATAAAATAAAAATATTATAAATGGAGCTTGCAGAATTGGAAGTTGCTCTGAGTGCATCAGTGAGTGGTGAGTGAATGTGAAGACCTAGGGATTACTGTACACTAATGTAGATTTTATTGAAACATTAAATCTTTGTAATCATTGTGCATGAAATCCTTAATTTGGCACTTTCTTTTTAGTTTTACTAGTATAAAGTAAAATGATATGACAAATCAACTTACTAGATGCTTGCAGGCAGAATAGAGACCAATGACCCCATCTTTAGCAAGGGAAAACACCCCCAGAAAAAGGGAAAAATTAAAAAGTAAGCTAAGTGAGTCAGAAAGGAAAGTCAGCTAGTTTACCTTTAAACCAGCTGCTGCTAAATTTCTTATCTGACCAAGTTTCCTGCTTTTCCTAGAGCTCTGGCCTATTGGGGATATACCTCACTAACACCCCTGTTGGATCTGTAAACACTCTGAAGGATTAATGGCCACAGAAGATGCTGCGACAAGGCCTAGAAAGGTACATTAACTAGGATATTTCCTGCCCAGTTAACAGTCAAAGCAAATACCCATTGTAGAGATTTGTATTTAGCTGGGGCAGAGATCAAGGGACCAGCTCAAGCCCTGAAATGTGGGTAGGAGGGCTTATATCCCTATTACCAAGGAAGACCCTTTGTGGTGATGATGAGAGAAAAACTCCTCTCTCCCACCAATTCTTCAGAGGAGATTAACGCCAGTAGCATTTTACTCCACAATGAACTAGTGGGATTAACACCCCACTAAGAATCTGTGTGTGTGACCACAGACAGGAAGCTGCCCCCATACAAGGCTCAAGTTCCAAATTTCTCCAGACTGCTCAGACCCTTAAAGCTAATGATTACAGAAACAATAGGAGCTGATATGCTGGTTCAGAGAAACTGCTGGTGTCTTTATTCCCTTCCTCAGTTTACCCTTTGGGCTAAGGAGCAAATAGCCTTCAATAAAAGCTGAATGGAACTGACATTCGGGGCTACCATCAGAACCCCACAAGCGGGCAGTGGTCCCCTGGGTTCCCACCCTTTGAAGATTCTATTCTGTGTGTCTTGTCTCTTTATTTCTCATCATTTCTAACTTTATATTTCTTCAGTCAGTTGCCACCAGATCCATAGGTCTTAGTGGACCCTGCCTCCGTGGCAGGACCCAGGCAGAGTTGTGCTAGTTTTCATTTTGTTTTAAGTCTGATTTTCTTGGGTTTTCTGGGAAGATCATCCCCATTTAGAAATAAGGATGATTTTGAACCCCCTAACAATATTTAAATATTTTTACTTTTTAATTCTTCTCATATCTGCACATTAGACCTTCTATTTTTTTGAGACAGAGTCTCTCTATGTTGCCCCGAATGGGGTTTTGTGATATCAGCCTAGATCACAGCAACCTTAGACTCCTGGATTAGGGTGATCCTCCTATCTCAGCCTCCCAAGTAGCTGGGTCTATAGGCGTCCACCACAGAATTTAGTTAGTTTTGTTATTATTATTAATTTATTATTATTATGTATTTATTTATTTATTTTTAGTAGAGACGTGGTCTCACTCTTGCTCAGGCTGGTCTTGAACTCCTGAGCTCAAGCGATCCACCCACTTGGCTTCCCAAAATGCTAGGATTGTAGGTGTGAGCCAACATGCCTGGCCAGAAGTTGTAGTATCATTTTTGTTTTCAAATTAAAATTAATAGACTTTAGTTTTTAGAGGAGAAAGAACAGAGAAGTCCCACATAGCTTTACCCCCAACACAGACACCAATAGCATCCTGCATCAGTGTAGTATTATAGTACATTTGTTGTAATCAAGATATTCAAGATTTCCTATCGACCAAAGTCCATAGTTTGCATCAGGCTTTCCTGAATTTAAGTTTTGTGGATATTGACAAATGGATTATGTAGCTACCATTATATTACCATCCATAATAGCTTCCCTGCCCTAAAATTCTCTTATGTTCCACCTATTTATCCCTCCCTCCTTCCCTGAACCCTGCCAACCACTGATCTTTGTACTGCTATCATAGTTTTACCTTTTCCAGAATGTCATTTAGTTGGAATTGTACAGCAGTATGTAGCCTTTTAGACTGGCTTCTTTCTCTTAGCAATATGCCTTTGTGGCTTGCCTCATGTCTCTTTGTGGCTTGCTAGCTCATTTTTTTTGAGTGCTGAACAATATTCCATTGTATAGATGTACCACAGTTTATTTATTCATTCACCTATTGAAGAATATTTTGGTTGATTCCATGTTTGGGTAATTATAAATAAAGCTGCTATCTGCATGTAAGTTTGCATGGTTTCAATAAGTTTTCTAGCTCATTATGATAAATGCCAAGGATGTTAATTATATAGTAATATTATGTTTAGTTTTAAAACAAATGGCTAAACTATCTTCCAAAATGGCTGTACCATTTTGGATTTCCATTTTCCTATTGTT
Organism: Perodicticus potto; assembly: GCA_963574655.1. Taxonomy (NCBI): domain Eukaryota; kingdom Metazoa; phylum Chordata; class Mammalia; order Primates; family Lorisidae; genus Perodicticus; species Perodicticus potto. The sequence goes on along the minus strand of CAUYRH010156020.1, from coordinate 7,641 downwards.
TCATATTATTGTCAGCATCAGTGTTTTAGCTTTAAGCTGTCTGAGGGCAGAGGAAATTGAATGTCTCAGCTTAATCAAAGAAAGAAAATTCATCTTTCTCTGCCTTTCTTCTGTGTTCTAATAAGGCCCTCAGTGGATTGGATGATGCCCATCACATTGCTGAGGGTGGATCTTTACTTAGTCTGCTGATTTACATGTTAATCTCTTCAGCTTTTGACTACCCTCACAGACACACCCAGAAGTAATGTTTTACCAGCTTCCCTAGCATCCCTTAACCCAGTCAAGTTGACACATAAAATTACCCACCACAGTGTAACTTTTATTAATGATTCTTACTGTTAAAATATTTTGCACTTCTGGAATAAATAACACAATAGTTTTTAATGTTGAGTAGGATTCTAATCACTCATGTATGTTTAGATTGGTATTTCCTAGTCAGGTTTTAGTATTAGGTTTAAACCCATAAAATAAGATGTAAAATGTATTTTTCTATATCCGTAATAGTCCATGTGATATTAAGTTTATCACTTCCCTTGAAGTTTAAAAAAACTTACTTATTAAAAATGTTATTGTTCAATAATTTACATGAATTTCTATTCTTCTACCTCTGGTTTCTTATTATTTGTTCATTGTTCTTCTTATTTAATTTCTCATGTTTAATATTTAGCTTATTTTTCTTTTAAGAATAAAAGCATTTAAGTATAAGAATTTGCCTCTGAGTTTAGCTTTGGCTATACATCCCCATGTTTGATATTTTTATTATTAATTTATTAATTCTATATTTTTGTCTTTATCTTTTACCAAGATTTCTTTAGGATTATCATTTTCCAAATAATTACATTTATAAAATCTATGTTTGCAATTTTTTATGTTACTGCCTTTTGGGTGGAAAATTATGGCATTGAGGATAAAGAGTAAATCTATTCACTTTCTGACTTTTTAGAATGATTTAGAATATTTAATGGCCTAATGTATATGCTATTTTTGTATACACTTTATTTTTGTAAGTAAAAATATATTTCCTTTACAGGTTGTAAATTTTGGTATATACTTATTAAATTAACCCTAAATTTTTATTTTTCAGAATCTCTAATTACCTATTTATTTTATCTCTTTGGTCTGTCAAATAAAAATAAATGTGTGCAAGTTGTCTACTGCATTTTTGTCTTTCTGTCAGTTTTTCTTTGTGCTTTCATTAGAACTTATTTTATTTATTTTGACATGTTTAATAATTGTCAGCTATTTAAATATCTTTTTCCAATGCATTTGAAAATAATTCTTTTCTATGCCAAGGGTTTTATTTTCTTCCCTATGTATCAAACCAGCCTTTTGGTATTTCTAATATGAATTCAAATGCCATCATTGCAATTATAGCTTTAATGTTAATTTATTTAAATTAATTCAATTTCCTTTTAATTCTACCTATATTCTGTCTAAATAAGAAAATGGATAAAAAATGTTTTGAACAATGTCTGGCATATAATGAGTGCTCAGTAAATGTTAGCTATTTTCATTATTAATGTCATGTAATTTTTATGGGGAACATATTTTAATGCTTATGAGTGTCAAAAATTGATATATTTCCTGTGTGTTTCTAGAGTGCCTTTTTCCTAAGCTCCTTAAGAATACTGTGCTTTCTGTTGGTTGTAAGTTCTGCAGAGTTCTGCAGCTTTCTTTTTTCACATCTTGAATCGCTTCTCTAAGCTTGGTATTTGTCCTTAAGCTAGGTGAGTTCCCCTTGGTCCTATTCACTGAAACATCATTTGCTTTCAGAATTCTCCACTTAAATCTTGATTTGGAAGGCTTTATGATATAAATTGCATCATCAGTTCAGCAATCCAGCAATCTGGGTGGGGAGGGCCAGGAGGAACCTAGAGCCCTAGTCCAGTCACTATTGGAAAATTCTAGGCCATTTCTTCTTTATTGTTCAGTCAATCCTTTGTGTCTGAGGCCACCTTTCTCAATCAACTCTCTTTGGCCTGCTCTTTTTGCCAATGACAACCTGCAGCTCTGCCCAAACTCCTACTCAGTTCCATTACCCATTGGCATCTTTTCTTCTCATCTCATGCTCTAGACATATTGTGCTCTCCATCAATATGAACTTTGAAGGCTGCTGATCTACACAGTCAAAAATCATATTTTATGCCATACAGCTTCCCTTTACTCTTGAACATTAAGGGCTGCTAGTAGGGGGGTTCTGCTTTATTCTTCGTGGGGGGAGTTATCAATGTATTTGCTTATGCCTAACTATACCTCATGTCCTAGTTTTCCCAGAAGAGTCCCAGTTTATTCCTGTTATATATCAATTAGTGCCTACTCATCATTTTAGTATTCCTTTTCACTCTCAAAAAGTGTCCTAGTTTGGGATATAAATGATATGATTTCCATATGAATAATCTGTTTAGTGCTTCTTGGATAGCAGGTGGCTATGTAAAGAAAGAGCTGATTTCCTCTGAAGAGGACATAGGTCTGGCACCATAAAAAATGCAAATCTTGCAATAAGGGGGTGAGAGTACATGTGAAGCACTGCATTTGTGTGAAATCATTCTCTTTGTTCCATTTGTTCAGAGCCCTCTTCTCAGAATCAACCTACCTCCTTGGGATACCACATCCAAGTTCATACTTGGAAAGCAACATTTCTGCACATCAGACTTCCTAATGAGAGACCTCACTCATCTCCTGCTCATTATTAATCCCTTTAAGTCCAAAAGACCACAGCTGACAGTCATCTTTAGGTGACAGAGAAGGCAAATGCAACCATAATAAGTTGTCAGCCCGTTCAATTCTAAGCAATGAAAGGCAATAACAATAATTAGGTTGTGAATAAGTGTAAAAGCTGAAGGGTAATGAAGTCTTCTACATTCCATTTGGTTACCAGGCAGCAAGGGCTACCATAACAGCTCCTTCTGTGATCCATTCTTAGCCAGGCTGACAAATCAGATGCGGGAGTTACTTTGTTCACCAAATAGCAAGTGGGCATGTTTGGAAACAGAGTGGTCCTATTACTCCCCACATAGATTCCCCACTTCCATTGAAACTCAAAGCTCCACCAGAATTAAAGCCAGCTCCACTCTCTTCCCAACATCTAAGGCCTAACTAGGCAACCAAAGCAGAGGGTAAAAGAGGTTTTAGGCTTTGTATGATTCTGAGTATTGGATGAAAGCAGTTAAATCACAGGGCTCACTTGCCCTACCAGCTCTCCTGCCTTTAGATCCATCAATGCAGAAAGGAGCCATAATGCATATTTTGCCTTTCTTCCACAACATGAAGAAGAAGGGTGATGACTGACTGCATCTTTACCCTTCCCCAAAAGAAGATCTTTCCCTTGATACCATGCTCATGGACATGAGATTTGAATGCTCACAGATCTGGGTTCAATTCCTTGCTCTGCCTGTTCCTAACTGGGTGGTCTTGGAAAATCTGCTTGCTTCTTTCTCTGTGCTGCATTTCTTCTGTGTGTAAAATGAGGATAATACCTTCCTCATAGTGTCATCATGAGACAGTCATGGGATGGCATTTACAAAGTTTGTATAATGTCCTCAGTGCCTGGACACCATGGGTGCTCAGCACCTATTTAACAAACTAAACCAAGAGACCAAACTGCTTCAATTGCATGCTTGTCAAGCGAATGAACAATGACCATGCCAACTTCATGAGTTCTCATTTTGAGGACTTTTCAGATGCACCTACTAGATGTTGAAGCACTAGGGGGACTGACTCCTCCAGAGGCGACTGACAATCAGATCCAGGCTTCATTCAGTACTAATAGAGGACCTACTAGATGCCAGACACTTTGGCCTGGAGAAAATCCACTCCTCAAACTTGACAGTCCCTCAAGATGTAGATGTTGTCTGTATTTATGCATCCCAGGTGCCAAATTTCCACATGCATCAGAGCAGGCTGCTTTATTTAGACAGCAAATAAGACTTTTAGTTAGAGGTTTTGAAAATAATGGAATCTATTTTTCCTTCCTCCCAGCTATTTTCCATTCTTATGTAACATGTTCTACAAAGCTCTAGCCAAGCCAGGAAGCAGAAAGCAGGAGCCAGAACACATTTAACATACCCAGAACCAAGGCCACAGTTCCACACCAGGAGGCTCTAGAATTGCCACTTGACTCTGCTTTGCTGGATGCCTTAGTTCAGTAAGTTTGCAGCAAAACAAGGAAGATGGCTGAGTTCAAACCCCATCAAAGTTCAAATTTGGGTGGAGGACAAAGCAAGGGACAGTGTTAATTATTTGGAGAATGGATGTAATTGGCTCCTGTTTCCTCAGAGAGGGGAAATTTGAATTTAGAAGATCTTCTCTCCACTGAGAACCTTTCATTCTGGTCCGTTTTTCTGGCTATCTACATTGGCATGACATTTTCTCCTTGGAGCAAGTTTCTGCAGGTGGCTTTCTAACTGAAGGGATGGTAGACCTCTTCTGAAAGTTCTTTAAACAGCTTAGGAAAGTATTAGAAATCCAAAAAGCTTCTTTCCTAATGAGAAGTGTTTTATTTATTTCTTATTATTTTTTTGAGACAGAGGTCTCACTCTATCACCCGGGATAGAGTGCTGTGGCATCATCATAGCTCACAGCAGCCTCAAATTCTTGGGCTCAAGCAATCATCTTGCCTCAGCTTCCTAAGTAGCTGAGACTGTAGGCACCTGGCACAATGCCTAGCTATTTTTTAGAGAAGGAATCTTGTTCTTGCTTAGGCTGGTCTCGAACTCCTGAGCTCAAGCAATCTGTCCACCTTGGCCTCCCGGTGTGCTAGGATTATGGGTGTGAACCATCACGCCTGGCCACTAGAAGTGTTTTTATCAATTAGGGAATCAATGGGAAGTTAAAACAATCTATAATTTTTCCCACTACTTTTTCTCTACTCCCTGTATTTCTCTTACTCAAGTTCACATAAATTGTAACATGGCACAACTGTCAGATTTAATGCACTCATTCTAACTGGTAGCAATTTTGCTTATGCTCTCAACTCTTGAAGACAGATACAGATTCCTATGTTTAATTGAATAATACATTTTAATAATTGTTCTTTTTTGAGCAGGAGCCTTGAAACACCCAGTTCAATAGTTTTTAATTCAGTGTAAAGTGTCTCCTGATACTTTTATAAATCTTTCAATACAAATGAAAGGATGCAATTAGCATAAATGGCTAGAGAATACACAGTAAGCTTAATATTTTACATAGCACCAACTTGAATATTAATTGCTTCGGCTAAAATGAGACAGGATAAATGGCATTTTTTGATACTGAAGTGCATTTTGAAATAAGATTACTTTCTTTCTTTCTTTAGATTGTTTGTGAAGAGTTAGAAAACTAGGCCTAAACTTGTTCTCTAAGAAGTAAAAAAAAAAAAAAGGAGACGTGAATATTTTCCAGTCTGGGTTGTCCAAAAGTGCTGGCATTTTAAGGGGTGTCTCCTGTAAACTGACAGTGAAAGGAGAAGAGAACCCCTTAATACCTAGCTACACAGCAGACATCTGGGTAAGTAGGGGTGGGGAGAGGAAGTAAAGCAGATGCTTAACAAATAGCCATACAAAGGCCGTTAGAGTGGCTGAAATTATTGCTCTGTGCTGCTTCTACCTTAGAGACAGATGTTTTGACTCCCATTGCCTTTAGGACCAACCATCTTTTTTTTCTATTATTATTATTAAATCATAGCTGTGTACATTAGTGCAATCAAGGGGTACAATGTGCTGGTTTCATGTACAATATGAAATATTTTCATCAAACTGTTTAACATAGCATTCATGTCATTTTCTTAAAACTATTTAACATAGCCTTCATGGCATTTTCTTAGTTATTATATGAAGACATTTGTATTCTGCATTTAGTAAGTTTCACCTGTACCCTTCTAAGATGCACCGTAGGTGTGGCCCCACCAATTACCCTCCCTCCACCCCAACCTCTCCCCTCAACTCCCCTCTGTTGCTCCTTTCCCCATATTCTTGTGCTATAGTTGGGTTATAGCCTTCATATGAAAGCTATAAATTAGCTTCATAGTAGGGCTGAGTACATTGGATACTTTTTCTTCCATTCTTGAGATACTGTGCTAAGAAGAATATGTTCCAGCTCCATCCATGTAAACATGAAAGAGGTAAAGTCTCTATCTTTCTTTAAGGCTTCAAAATATTCCATGGTATACATGTACCACAATTTATTAATCCATTCATGGGTCGATGGGCACTTGGGCTTCTTCCATGACTTAGCAATTATGAATTGGGCTGCAATAAACATTCTAATACAGATGTCTTTGTTATAATGTGATTGGTCTTCTGTGTATATACCTAGTAAAGGAATTAGAGGATCAAATGACAGGTCTATTTTTAGATCTCTAAGTATTCTCCAAACATCCTTCCAAAAGGAACGTATTAGTGTGCATTCCCACGAGCAGTGTAGAAATGTTCCCTTTTCTCCACATCCACGCCAACATCTCTGGTTTGGGGATTTTGTTATGTAGGATAATCTTACTGGAGTTAGGTGATATCTCTCTTTTGACCTACTTATTACCTGAAAGGATCTATCACATCTCAGGAGGCCCCAGTTGAAAATAAGACATCATGAAATGGGTTTCAATGCCTTACTGCAGTAGTTGAACTTCTTCCCTTATTTCTCCATCCCTAGTCAATCTCCAGGTAGCTTCAGTGTTTTTTTGTAAGTCTCCACTGATTACCTTGCCAAGTCCATCTCAATATTCCCACTCCAACCCAAGCTCTCAGTGCTCTCACCCATCCCACCACGAGAATATGGGTCCCTCCAGCCTTACTCCAGTGATTCATCATTCACTACTCTATACACAAGAGCTTAGCTAAAAGATGGATGCATTTAGAAGTCAGACATACCTTAATTTGAATCCAAGACCCTCTATTTTCTAGCTGTGTCAACTTAGACAAGTCACCCCACTTCTTGGAACCCTTGTTGCTCCCTGAGATATAGAAATCACAGTGACTAACTCCTCATGGGAGCCTAAGGGAACTGAACAGAATAATACCTATGAAACCCAAGTCAAATACTCTGGCAGTGCAGCTACTTATGCATGCCAACATAGACCAGGAACCTATCCAAAATAGTCTTTTATGCAAAGTTCAAGGTATATTTTCCAAACTTTGTGGAGTTTAGAAAAAAGTAGGGTCCTAGGAGTAGTTCCTCATCTTTATTCAACTCATCACCAGCCCTTACTAGACTTGGGACTTCATCCTCAGCATCCATGCACAGTGGCTATTCCTTACCCCTTCCTCACAGACTCTGAATACACTGAAGAACAAAAATCCTCTTAGAATCATCCTGAATTTTTTTCCTGCTCCCATGGCTCCTGCAATCCTTCAGTTCTTCTGCTTTCTATCTCCTTCAATCCATAGCTCCTCACTTAAGTAGTTATGGAGGTGAGGGAAATACGGGGGCTGGGTGTCCCTTAAAATACTGAGAGAGCGGGGAGGAGCCAAGATGGTAGTCTGTAGCCAGCTTTCTGCAGACACTCCCATCCAGAAGGAGAGTTAAAGGACAGAAATTTAGCAAGAAAGCCAATGGTTTGGAACTGAGCCAAAAGAGAAGGTCGAAGAATGCACATCAACCCTGCTGGAGCAACCTGCGACCCCAAGGATACAAATAAAAGGTACAGAGCACATCACCAAGTGGAAGGGA